>CALNXK010000019.1:1395000-1442500 GCA_942486035.1 Porites lobata | reverse complement strand
CCCCGAGGTAATTTTTTTCAATGAGATTGTGAGGGTAGCCACTAGTATGAACGCTTGTAAGTTAACTGAGTAGTTTGTTCTAAAACTGTAAGGTCTTCACCTTTCATGAGACTTTTATGATCTTTTCTGGAGCTATAAACAGATAAAGTCAAGCGCGAAATTTCTCAAGGTCCAAAGTGCACTTCCCAGATCTGGAAGTCTGCTCGACTCAGTCTACTTTTTTTCCCGCTCAAGTCAGCAGACGTTCGTGGGGCAGGAACGCGTGACGAACCCCTAAGAACGTCTGCGTGGGAGGCTACAGTCCTTCCCCAAGGCTTTCTCCTTTCTCTTTTCCCGGAAGAAGGCATCGGAAAACGAGAAGAACCTGGGGAAGAGATTGCTCTCTCCCGACGTGCATTGATGTGCACGGCCTGTGAATATGTAAGAATATGTAAGACTTAAACAGTTGGCTGTTACAATGTATAAAATCCATAATAATCTTTCCCCATCGTATCTGAGGCGGATCTTTACCAACACCTCAAATGTACATTCACACAATCTTAGAAATTCTGAGTTAAATTACAGTATGTCCCCAGACCCAGAACTGAGTCTGCAAAAGGGAGCCTACACTACAGAGGATCTGTTCTGTGGAACATGATTCCCTCAGAGATTAGAAAACTGCCTAGTTTAAATGTTTTTAAAACTTCAATTCATGGGAAAGATTTTTCTAATACACCATGACCCATTGTAACTCTTATTATTCATAATGTAAGTTTTTGTATTTTTAACATTATAATCAATAGTTTCTTAGAGTATTTTAGTCTAGTTTTAAACACGATTCCTAGGAAGACCATGTAAAATGACACGATTTCGTGTATAAATAAAGATTGATGATGATGACGATTAAACCAGGCGGAGGGGAGTTGGGGGGGCGAAGGGGAGAGGCACCAAGTGGAATTCAGAGCCTAAATGAGAGGGGGGAAGGAAACTAGTGGGTAAAAAAGTTCTCATTTTCTGAAGGGAAAAATACATTTTAAGAGTATCTGGTGGTATCCAGCTTATCCTTGTATAAAATCTGTATACCATGCAGTTAAAGAGATACCGGACACGTGTCTCCAAAGACCCGGGGCAAAGAGGATCCTGAATGTTGACTTATCTTATTTGCCCAAGTGTTAGAAAATAAGAACCTGTTTCAAATTTTAGGCTAAAAAGGTTCTTGTATAGAGGAGGACTACCTCAGGTTCTTAAAAAACATGTTCCTAGTCGCGGGTTTTGTATTCAACTTCTACAATTCAACATCACGCATTCACAAGCCATCATCAATACAGGGGCGTAACCAGCGTTTCGACTAGTTGTAGGCCTAGCTGGCTTTCATTTCCACATATCCTGAAAACTGCACGAATGACAAGTTCGTGCTGACCTCATCAACACTTTGAGAGTGATCAATCCATAAATTTGTACGCGCGGGCCTACAGGTCTATGCGCTGGCTACGCCCCTGGCTTATATCAAAAATACAATGTTTTTCATAGTTAGTGAAAAGTCACAAAACAACATCCGTATTCTAACTTTCACTTGTTCGCGTCTTAGTGAACGTTGACTCAGTGTGGTTTACGGTCATCTTGCCACCAACGAAATCGCCACCAATAAGTCTACCCACCACCACCGTAATAACTCTGCAATAATTGACACTGTTTACTTACCTGAGATTGTTACTTCTTCCTAAAGCCCAAATATAAGTTTATCGACACTTTGTGTCGAACTTCTCATCTTTAATTTTATTTTTTGTAAATAATTGCGACTTTTTAATACCTTAAAGGCTTATTTTCATCGCTAGAGAGCTGCGATTTGTTTAAAATGCAAAAGCCTTTCTTACGAAAGTTGTTGGTTATCATTCTCATTTGAACCCCGGACTCCGCTTATGAAATGGGTGGGGATGCTCGTCGTCTCGCTTAGGGGTGTAAATTTCGGATTTTGGTCTCACTTAGGGTGTTCTGGGCAAAACGCCATCATATTTAGCCGTGAAGGTCTCGTTTAGGGTTGCACGTGAAAAAATATAAAAATATATATATCGTCTGTGTTTTAACATGGTCTCTTTTGGGGGTCAAAAAAAGCCTGGGCCACACCCAGATCGGTCTCCTTTAGGGGTTTAATTCGAAATTTCAGACGAGCATCCCCACCCCTTGCATATAGGGAGTCCACCCCCCGGGTTTGAACCTTACCTCCTTAAATTTCATTGTAAATTTGAAGTGCGGGAAATAATTCTCTTTAGACAATTGTCCTTTCCATGAGTATAGGCCCTTTACACCTAGCCATTCACGTAGTACAAAACCACCATGCTGGAGAGCAAAAGTCGCACTGGGAGAAGACAAACAAAGGAAATTTGCTGAAATTACCATTTAAAACTATGTATGCCTTTTGTTTGTCTTGTCCCAGTACGACTATAGTTGCTCTCCAGCATGACGGTTTTGTACCACGTGAATGGCTGGCCAGCATGACGGTTTTGTACCACGTGAAAGGCTAGCCGCAAATGGCCTTTTGAGATACCGTAGTTTCTGCTTGGTGGCGACAAAAACAGAGGAGGTAATACAATATTACAACTAAATAAAGAAAACGGTAAAACAAAAAGAAACTATGACACTATGCATGCATGTAACACATACACGCGTAAAAGTTTTGTTTTTCTAAACTGGTTTCAGATAAAAAGGGGATTCCGGTTGCGCTCCCCTCGCCACCTCGAAATCTACCAGTGTTTTTAACTGAATTAAAAATTATCTATTCCGTTATCTGATTATAATGATTTTATAGATAAAATGCGAATTATTCATTTATGTTTTTTTAATGAGGCAAACCGCATATTCTCCATTTGCACATCTTCCATAGCCTGCGTGGCAGGCGCAAAAAGGGGAGGGAGAAAAGCCTTTTTCCCTATCCCCTACCCCTTTCGACGCCTGCTACGCAGGCTACATCTTCCATAATACCCCTAGCCTGCGAACAGCAGACGCATTTCCGGTGGTCGCTTCTCTCCCTCCGAAAAGGGAGAGAAGCGACGACCAGAAATGCGTCTGCTGTTCGCAGGCTATAATACCCCTTGTTTGGTGCCCAAAGTTTTGCTTAAGCATGTGTTAATTTACTTGGGACCACTGAAATATCAGGAGAATTTAAAAACAAAGGTTGTGCAAAATTTATTTTTGGGGGGGTGGTGGGGGCGAATAGTTCGATGTTGACAAAATTACGGAAAATCATTGAAAAACGGTATCTCTTACAGCAAGGAGCCCAAAAATTGTGACCGCTTTTGATTTATTCACATTCTTTCGTACAGATTTAATCCAATCAGAAACCAGGTGGAGACTGTCCTCGGCTTCTTATTGGTTAATGTCTACATGAAAGAATGTGAGTTAATTAAAGGAGGTCACACTTTTGGAGTCCTTGCTGTAGTGTTATACTAATCATACGTCATGAAGTGAAAACTTAAACTCGTCCTGTAAGAAGTTGTAAATAGTCTAGCTCGTTGGTTATCATTTTTTCACAAAGAGTCTTCAGAGGGGTGTCCAGGTTTTCCTTCAGGGCGTAGCCACGAACTGGTCTCGCTTGCTTGGTGTAGGCTTTTGTATTATACTCCCCGGGAACTAAACAGGATTCTCTCAAAACTTCATTGTAATATCTTTAAACGCGGATCCTAACTTTTTAATTTGATTCCAGAACGTTTTGTTGAAATAATCATAAAGCAGCACATCGGCTCGGTTCCACAAACGAATTTTTTCAACGAGTTCGTTAGAAAATTTGTCTTCTTTGTCTGCGGATTTTCGCTGGTTAAGCTTGAAGTACACAACATCTCGTACATCCCAGCATGCTTCGTTGGCAAGTAAGACGAGAGATTCATCGAAATATTCCATCAAAAGTACTAGGTTAAAATTTGCAGCAATCTCATCTATGGCCATGTTTACCTTCTCGTCGTCATGAAAATGAATACTGGCCAATCCTAAGTCAAAAACCTGCCCATTTTTCAACAAATTAAGATAAGGAAAGACATTTTCTGCTAGTGAACTGTTTGCAAATTTTGCCATGATACCGTTAGGATCAGTTATAAAAGCTTCGATGGAATCTCTTCCTGTTTCGATTCCGAAAAGGTGTGCAAACCCCATGTAGGAAAAAGTGGATTCGAATTGCGTGACAGGATTTCGAAGTATTGTGATAAAAACTGAGTCCAGGGCCATCAACTCCTTCATTGGATTCTTGTTCCATCTGGCATGGTGGCACAAGATGTTAGGTTGCTTTCCCTGCATGTCTTTTATAAATGATTTCTCGAATGGTAAGGGCCAGTAGAAATTATAAAGACCATCTTGCGGTAACGCGAAGGTTAAGTTGTGTATGTCCCCATAGCGGTTCAGTATGTTGGTCAAGGTACTGCTTCCAGTTTTGTGCGTTTTTAGAAAAAGTACGTTGTGCTTGGGTTGACAGTTTCTGGAAGTTGTTCTGCGAACAAGGAAAACAGATTGCGCACGAATAAAATAATATAATGTAGGTTCCTTATCATGCGGAGAATAGATTGCAATCCACTTTTATAAGGCACATAGTGCTCTCTAAAACGCGACTCCTGACTGGGGAGTAAAAGTTTTAGTCCTATCTATTACGATAAATCGAGGATAACTAATATAAGTTTATTGATAGGTCAATGGTGGGGGGAGGACGGTAGTGACCTTCAGATACCACTGCAGCCTAGTCCTTAGTCGACCTCGTGATTTCCCAATTCGCTATTTTCATATAGACCATAATGCGCCTTGTTTACCCCCCAAATTTTGCATAATCATTGTTTCCAATTTCTCTTGGGTATTAAAGTCGTCCCAAGAGAAATAAAAAACAAGGGGAGAGTAAACAAGGAGCATTATGAAAATGGTAAATTCTCCTTGGGCTCGGTTCATAGCTTCCTCCGCTCACTGGCACTGCCCGACCTGGCCAGGGGACGAGGCTGATAATGACTAACATCCAGACCCAAACAAATTTAAAACTAGTTAGTATCGAAAGCTTTAGTACTCATTCTTCCTTAGTAGCGAGGCGGATGTTTAAACAGGAAAAGTAACTTGAAAATAAATCATACCAGCCCCTCTTACTCTCGAACAAACTGCTTCCTCATCAACCTCAAATTTTGCTCAGGTTTGGGCCTGCAACAATTAGTCAACAAACCTGAATTTTTCCTCTTCATCATCGTTCGTCATGACTACTTCTTCGCTTATATCTAGAGTGAAGATTTTCCATAAGTTGCTCACGCAGACAATTAACAAGAATAAAAGTAAAATAGCCAGTCGGAGAGTAAATCGCCTGTTAAAAATGTGTAGGACGGGAGGAGTCTTAAGCCCTGTTATAGTAACTGCCATCGTTGATTTTATTTATACGTTTGGTGAACGCAGCCATGATGATTTTCAACGTTAAGATACTTTTGACGTGGGTAACCAAATATCGAAATACAGATTCTCCCGACTGATCTCCAATAAATTCCCGTAAGAATGAAACGAGAGAACTTGTTAAAAGATCAAAGCCATTTTCCATTTGGTAATTATTTTATTCTGATTATATTCTTACAACCCGGCTTTTCCTTCTTGACTGTATTGAAAAAGCGAAGAGAAACTTGCTGTTAGTCAATTTTGGGAGAATAAAGGGATACCTGGTAATGTTTTACAACCAAACGTGCTCATTTAGAACACCGCGGGGGGGGGGAGCACTCCCTTATTTGGCCTAGACGGGTAAGTGCTGCTGAAAGGGGCATTTTTCTCAGACTCATGAGCCTTAAACAGGGTATTCAACTTTGCTTCTTAAACAGGGTGTAATTTTTGACCGGAAGCTTTAAAAAGAGTGTGAGGGTGGACGGTTCGTGGTCTACAGGAGTGGTCAGCAACATTGTATTTTCAAAAAACATCTTAGTCTTGATGTTAGTTTAAAAAGCATGACTTAATTCCTGGTGGGTGCATGCGAGACGAAATGAATCAGGGTCGTGAAAGTAGGTCTCTTGTCTTAAACAGGGTAGCGAAATGAACAATATTTGTCTTAAACAGGGTCAAGGTAGGAGGGCTCGGTGGCAGACCTCTACCAAAACTTCCCCTGAGTATCTCCCTCTGGAGTTAAGAGAATTTAATAGTGATTTGAATACCAGTTTGTCACCCGCGATTTTTACATGGTGCTACCTGCCAAGAAACCCCAAGAAACTTCATAGTCATAATTCTAGTGTACAGTGTGCAAAGAGACCCTTCTGTATATCCTGAACCGGACAAATTCAACCCAGAGCACTTTTCGTCCACAACCAAGCAATCGCGTAGTCAATACGCCTTTCTGTCATTTGGTCATGGGCCCCACAGCTGTATATGGATGCGATTTGCATTCACGTAGATAAAGCTGGTTCTGGTGACGATTTTAAAGAAATGTCGCTTGGAAGTCGATACTGATACCAAAATCCACCTGTTTTCAAGTTCAAAGCCACCTTAGCTTGTCAGCAAGTTAACGTCCGCGTCGTTTCAATAAAACAATGAATATTGAACAATTTTGATTACGTGTACTAGCATAACATATAGATCTACCCAGGGCTAAAAGCGAGGTTCCCATTAACAAATTTATAATTTAAATCAAACAATAAACTTGTATTCCACAATTCAGTTATTAAACTTTAGAGAACATTCATGTGACTTTTGAGGAAAAGGCTAAGTGATTTTAGAGAAAAATAATTTGCAAACAGCCTAAGAGTGAACCAAATCTTACATCGAGTTGATAGCCTCATATGTACACCCAAAAACTAGCAATCGTCTTCGATCACATTTAAGAGCCATAATGGCTGTTGATCACCGTAGATTAATTAGGCCTAGAAAAGAAATCAGGCCGATTTTTTTGCGTTTCAGTGACAAGTTTTACTTTACAAAATCTTGCCAACAAATCTGGGTGCGTGTAAACCAACCTTTTATACCATTTATATATCACATCCGAGGTGAAAAAGTACTATGAGGCACTGTTTTTATCATACAGACCTCGGACAGAATGCAGTATTTCACAATTTTGTGATACAAATTGCACTCATTCAATATTCAGGACAATCGAAGCAGGCGTGGGCTTTTTAGTAAACCGTTAAAAGAATTTCCAAAATCACCTATATGGCCAGCCGGTTCTCACTTTTGCAGTGCGAGCTGTGGTCGAGTGTTTGAATGAACATTAATAGAGTTTCGCTCCAACATAATAAAGAATTTATTATGTTTATTTTTATTTAATGGTTTTATCGATGTGTAATCTTCAAAAGCATTTGATACGCGCGGCATTTTGAGTACTCCTAGTTACAAGCGATGTTCATTGAACGGCTGAAAACAAATCGCACAGAGATTAAAATTACAAGAGAGACTACTAGCAGTCAATAAAAGAAATATAATTCTGTGAAACATATACAGAGACAACAATTTTCTTTCACGAAGACAAGTATTAAAGAGTCTCTAAAAATCCTGAGTCTTCAAGCTTAAAGCTTATTAAGTTTATGTTTTAAGCCGGCTTCCCGGTGTTTGCTTTATTTCAAAGATGAACTCGAGGCAAGAAAATCGCTCAAAGCTTTCTTTTACAGCCAGAATTATAACTAAATATTCTTTGAAACTTTTTCTTTCTATTTGCGTTGAGAAAAAGTCTAAAGGCTTTTTAAAGTTCTGTAAGCTTAAATCAAACCTGGCTCTAAGGCCAGGTCGCACGGCTCGGACCATGTCCTCATCACTCATACTGCGCGCGCAGGACTTTTCATTTTTAATTTGCATCGATATGTTTTCTATTTTCAATTTGCAGCACAATTTTTAGCTTGCATGTACTATATTTAATTTGTAGGTAATATTTTTAGTTTGCATGTACAATTTTTAATTTGCATGTACTATTTTTAATTTGCAGCAACATTTTTAATTTGCATGTGTGACCCTTCTGGGCCACCGTACATACATACTTACATATATACATGTTTTATTTATTTGGAGTCTTATACTATAAATAGCATATCAACTATTTCCAAATATCTAAAATTACAAACAACAAAAAATTCCTAACCATATATAGCTAATAAGTTATTAATTAGTTAAGTCCTAGAGTATTTACTTTTTGCCGTCTTCCCCTTTCCTTTTTTCAAAGCATTCAAATATATGTTTTGCTATTAGATTATGTATTTTAGCGTTTCCGCTAGCGGGGTTTATTAGAAACATGAATATTTTGTTAGGTGACATTCTGTTTATTTTTATTCTATATTCTTTTTCGAAATAATCTAGTAACGAACATATTTTTTCCTGGTAAGCAGGGCATATATTTAGGAAATCGCATTCGTCCTCCATTTCTATTTTACAATTTGGGCAAATTCTTTCTGCAGGTTTCTTAAACTGTTTTGAATAACGTCCTGTCTCTATGGCTACTTTGTGGTCGCTAAGTGGCAGTTTTGTTAGAGCTATTCTGTGTCGCGTGTAGGTGACCTGATGTAGGTAATCTTCACATTTATAATTGTCTATCGTTTTGAATAACCGGTAGGTTCTCATTTTGTTGCTTTGGTTAGCATCTTTTCTGGTGTCGTTATTTATTTCACTTAGCCATCTTTGTAGTTCGATATCCTTAAGTCTTTGCCTGATCATGTTTACGATTCCTATGTCCGCATAGTATACGTTCATCGAGAGTTCTCCTAATCCCATCCGTTCCAATACGTAAGCTTTTAATTTTTTGCTCCAGAGAGCTTTATTTTCATTCCATTTAATGTCAATGCTTTACCCCAGGATGTAGGAGGGGGGTAACCCACGGGAATTAGAGTCAGTGAAGTGCACTTGGGTAGGGAATTTGACATCCGATCCTGAACGTCCCCAGGGTGGGAAATTTGACTCACCGCCATCTTGGAAAGTTGAGGACCAGGAAATGAGTGATAAGAGGTCTGCCATCTTAGAAAATACCCAGTATTCATTTGGATGAGTTTCCCAAATTTTGATATGTTCATTTCGTTGTGAAGGATAGTAGAACGAAACTTGCTTTTTAAGTTTTTGAAGTTTATGACAAAAATTAGTTTGTCCCTCAGGATTGAGAAGCAATACTTGCACAAAGTCTTATTTTGGAAATATGCTTTCTACTTACAGGTCTCCATCAGATGCTTCCCTGCCACAAGTTTTTGACAAAACGAAAGATCAAAAAATCATACGTAAAGACATGAAAGATTCCTGGAATTCGTTGTTAGATTTGCTAGTATACTCAAAATGTGCAATTAAATGAAATTCTGGACCTCAGGTACAAAACACCAGCCCTTAGAAACTAACCCTTCTTGATGTGGTATGTCATGTTCCGGATGGCATTGCACATTTTGCATTGCTGTAAACAATGTGTGAAGCAATTCAAAGGTACTTTCGGGAGTATAGCATGTGTGTTGAATCGCCAGCCACACTAAATATCCAGCTAGAACATCTCTTCTACACTTGGGGAAATGCACAAAGCTTGTGGGTACCATTATTTTGTCACCGAGTAATTATTTCTCTCTGGAGACGCTCAGTGCTCAGTGTTGTGAGTAGTAGGACTTCAGCAAACTTAACCCCGTTGGTGTCTAGCAAGGTCTAGCTAGGTCTAGTCTATGACGTCACCGATTGTTATAACCTGGGGAAAAAGTGGATTCCCTTTATTAATATGTATAAGTGTCTTCCTGCATACTAATTTGGATTTCCTGCATACTAATTAAGTGTCTTCCTCCATATATAATGAAGTGGATAGGTTTACTAATGACCGTCACTCTACTACAATAGAAACAATAGACTTGCCTAGACTTGCCCGGTAAGTAACTGGAGCCTGGTTTTCGGACCGTCTATTAAAAGGAAAATAGGAATAAGAGAAGCGATCACCTAGCAACGCGAGAAACGGCTTCCTAAATCTTATTTAGCGCTAAAACTCAGATATACATAAACAAAACACATACAGAAAGTGGAGTTGAAAAGTCTTTATTTCAATTTAGTTTACGTCTTCTTATTTGGCGCTAAAACTCAGATATATATAAACAAAACATACACAAATTGGAGCGGAAAACTCTCTAAGTTTGTCTGACGTTTTCTCCTTTCTATCTCGAGGAAATGAAAGTCTTGTCATTTTCACGGACGGTTAATCAGTTAATTATGCAAGTTCACAAGCCCAAAGTTGAATACAAATTAGCTCTACAGGAAAGACCCAAGGGAGAGAATCTTGACGTATTATTATAAAACAAATAACTTAACAAGGATTAATTAAAACACGCGACTAATAATTGCTAGCAATAAAATCTGACACGAGATACCGTTAAAACAAAAAGAGTCAAATACACAGCGATTTGAAAGAAATCTATTAAAACAGTCAAAGAAAGCAAGTCATGTTTTACTTACCCCTCTCCCTTTTCAATTTTATTTCCATCCTCAATTTTTTCTTTTTCCCTTCTCCACAACTTTATTATTTTCCCTCCTCAATGTTTTTATTCCCTCCTCCACAATTTTTATCATTTTCCCTCCTCAATGTTTTTTATCCCCCTCCTTCACCTCCACCTCCTCATTTATTCTATATATTTTTCCATCCACAAATACATCGACCTCCTAGCGACCCTACATCGACCCCACATCGACCCTACATCGATCCCACATCGACCCTACATCGACTCCACATCGACCCTACATCGACCCTACACTCAACTTTTTTTTAAAACTGCTTCGTAAATAGTGAAGCTATATACCACCACCGCCACATTGCAATTCAAATGTGGTGGTGGTGGTGGTGGTGGTGGTGGAGGGAAAACAATAGAAATGTGGCGGTGGTGGTATATAGCTTCACTATTTACGAAGCAGTTTTAAAAAAAGTTGAGTGTAGGGTCGATGTAGGGTCAATGTGGGGTCGATGTAGGGTCGATGTGGGGTCGATGTGGGATCGATGTAGGGTCGCTGGGAGGTCGATGTATTTGTGGGTGGAAAAATATATAGAATAAATGAGGAGGTGGAGGTGAAGGAGGGGGATAAAAAACATTGAGGAGGGAAAATGATAAAAATTGTGGAGGAGGGAATAAAAACATTGAGGAGGGAAAATAATAAAGTTGTGGAGAAGGGAAAAAGAAAAAATTGAGGATGGAAATAAAATTGAAAAGGGAGAGGGGTAAGTAAAGCATGACTTGCTTTCTTTGACTGTTTTAATAGATTTCTTTCAAATCGCTGTGTATTTGACTCTTTTTGTTTTATACGGTATCTCGTGTCAGATTTTATTGCTAGCAATTATTAGTCGCGTGTTTTAATTAATCCTTGTTAAGTTATTTGTTTTATAATAATACGTCAAGATTCTCTCCCTTGGGTCTTTCCTGTAGAGCTAATTTGTATTCAACTTTGGGCTTGTGAACTTGCATAATTAACTGATTAACCGTCCGTGAAAATGACAAGACTTTCATTTCCTCGAGATAAAAAGGAGAAAACGTCAGACAAACTTGGAGAGTTTTCAGCTCCAATTTGTGTATGTTTTGTTTATATATATCTGAGTTTTAGCGCCAAATAAGAAGACGTAAACTAAATTGAAATAAAGACTTTTCAACTCCACTTTCTGTATGTGTTTTGTTTATGTATATCTGAGTTTTAGCGCTAAATAAGATTTAGGAAGCCGTTTCTCGCGTTGCTAGGTGATCGCTTCTCTTATTCCTATTTTCCTTTTAATAGACGGTCCGAAAACCAGGCTCCAGTTACTTACCGGGCAAGTCTAGGCAAGTCTATTGTTTCTATTGTAGTAGAGTGACGGTCATTAGTAAACCTATCCACTTCATTATATATGGAGGAAGACACTTAATTAGTATGCAGGAAATCCAAATTAGTATGCAGGAAGACACTTATACATATTAATAAAGGGAATCCACTTTTTCCCCAGGTTATAACAATCGGTGACGTCATAGACTAGACCTAGCTAGACCTTGCTAGACACCAACGGGGTTAAGTTTGCTGAAGCCCTACTATTGTTGTGAGTGCCTTTTAGTTCGCCCCAGGGATGGGAATTTGACTCAAAATGGAGACCCGAGGGTGGGGAAATTGATATTTGAAAACTGAAAATGTCAAATTTCCCGTGGGTTGGTGGCTAGTGGTGGGTGGATATTTACCGAGGCCGCGAAGCCTAGTATATATTTTAGTATATACTAAAACAGTGAGATCACAAACATGATGATTTTTTAACTCATTTACTGTTGCCAACGATTATAATTTTGGCACAATGACCGAACGAGCGCGGTCGTCGCTTTCAGTCTTGCCGACAAATAAAATTTTTGAAGGCATTTGTTTAGTTCTTGCGGGGAAATTTCTTCAAAAGGAGTTGTGAATTCTTTTTGTATTTAAAATCATTCTGTAAAAAAAGATCATTAAATTTAGTTTTAAGCTTATGTATGAACAAGTCGACTAAATATAAAAGTAACGCAAAACTTAGGCTTAATTTGCATTTCTAAACAAAAAACTTTTTCGCCGGTTTTATCGATAGATTCAAGTCAAAAAGATAAAGCTTTACCTGTTAAAACTTCCAAACCGAACTTCGACACCTCCTTCGTGTATTTCGGGAACAGCTTGCTTGATTAGATGTGAAACTTCTTTGTTTGTTACGGCAGCAAACCGGGAAGGCTCAAAACCTACGCTACATTGGCGTCACTCGCCCAGAGGAACGTATTGGAGGTGAATCAGTGATTCAGTGAATAGTGCAGGATAGTCAGTGATTGAGTAGCCAATCAGAGCGCGCGAAAAACACTATCTACTGTTTTAGTATAAAAAACATACATTTCAATTAGGATATTACCATGAAAGCAACGGATCGAAATTCACTACTCACCCTTTGAAACTTAAAGGAGCTGTATGTCACGAAATTTAGCCAAATTCAGCCACTTGGACTCTGGCCACCAAATTGACGAAAACAAAAATAACCAGTGAAAACATTGGGGGTTGGTTTAAACAACACAGAAAAAGCCAAAGATTAAGAAGTCCATCACCTGCTAATCTTTTAGGCAAAATTGGCTGTGATCTCATAAACGTCCGCTCTATACAACTGGGTGGTTGATCTTCTAGAAGATATAGGCTTACTTGTAAGGTTCTTTAATCCGTTTTAAAGCATTCAAGAATTAAGTTGGAAGAAATATTCGACTACATCTCGTGTTTCCCGCTACACTTTTTTCGTTCTCTAGCCGCTTCCTGAGTGCTAATTACAGCAGAACAGAGCACCGTCAAGGCTTCTTTATTTCTTAAAGAAAACGGCCAGATAGAATTTCTGGTTCGATTTGGCTGGCTTTATTTCGTAATTAGAGCTTGATTCATATCTCATTAACTAATGTTTTTAAACCATCAGGTACACGAGCGAAGAGTAAAGTCGAACAGTAGCTTAATTACTCAGTCATTTTGTTTGTTAGAGTCAAACTCAACCCTCAGACGTACAAGGGGGGGGTGTGGATGCCCCAATAAGGTTTTTGTGAGTTTTCTCCAAGAGGATAAAACATCAGTACCTGACGTTTTCAGTAGCTGTTCATTCATCCCTCGCGCACACTTTGAGACAAGTTTAGTGATGGTCAGTTGCTATGGTTGCGAGATATGACGTCATAAGCAGCAGGTGGTCAAGCTAATTTTGGGTGAAAATACATGTTTTGTCACCTTCTTTGAACAATAAAAGTAAATCTTGTGGCTAAAATCATGCAAAATGCTTATTTATGTGTTATTTTTCATGTAAAGCACAAAAAATTACCCTTTCTCGAGGTTTTAACCTTATTTCTAATTCTTGGTAAAATTCAAGATGGCGACCATTGTTGGTGACGTAACAGGCCTCCAGCAGCGCCACCACCCCTAAAATATACCTTATCTTGTTAAGAAGATCAAAGGCTTGCCAGTAAAGGTAAAATCGTTTCAAAATACTGCAACATATCAAAGAATCCAGGGAGGGGTTCTATCGACCCCTCCCCCCCATGTACTACGGAGGGGGTATGAATTTGCGTGTACGTCCGAGGGTTAAACTAAATATATATCACATCTTGTGTAATGCTTCTTGAGAACAAATAATACACAACACTGTAATTTCAATTCTGGTAGACTATTCTCGACTGTTTGGACCCTCGCATGTGTACAGCAGTACAAATGATTACATCGACATTCCTCTCTAGTCTAGGGGAATTAAACAATACCAAAATATATTTTTACCAAACGGCGCACTTACAAATTAAGCGGAGTCCAAAACACTTGCTACAAGTACTTCAGGATATTCCAGGCATGACAGGTCAATTTTGGGGTATTGCGATATTTTTCGGCCAAAAAGTGGCTAACGTATCTTACGTCTTTACTCATTCTCTAGTAATTTTAAATGTTGTTTACTAGTGCTAAAATATTCCAGTTTCTGTCCGGTCCTTCCACAAGGATCATGGTCTGTTTAATGACAGTGAGAGCCACCGTGAACTCATTTCAGTACTAACTGTTGTACATGTATGTGCATTCTTTTTAAGTCCACTTGTACAGGGTGCTTCCAGTATTCCTCGTAGTAATGGCCAGGTAAGTATCACTCTTGTATTCAAATGACTTCATATCGATCGGCTTTCCTTTGGTTGGAATCTCTTGATATTTAGTGAACTTGTCCTGAGAGAACCGATACAACACGGAATTTTTGTTGTCCTCATCAGCCACACCCAGAAACGTTTGACCACACATGACAAATGAATGCAAGGCCCTGGCGCCACGAGTAGGAATGGACTGAAACAGGACAAAGTGACTGCCATTCCACTTGTAAACGAACGAGCTGGAGTCGAGTTTTCCCAGTGTTTGACGAGATATTGCCAGAAACGCTTGGTCACTAATGTAAAAGGATTTCGCATCCATTGCTCTATACGTTTCAAGAGTCTGCAGTTTGACAAAGTGTTTCCTTGACCACTTATAAACGAATGACGATGCAGAAGCCCAATATGGCGTAGCGGCGTTCGCAAAAGCAATGTAGCTTTCGTTGTTTATTACAATCGTAGCACTTGCACGGCTCCCCTCTGTCTGTATGTCCTGATACTTTTTAAAGATGTTGTTTGTCCACTTGTAGATAGTTGAGTTTATTCTTTCCTTATTGGTGTCGTAAAGGTTGGATACGGCAAGGAAGGGTTCTTTCTCGATTTTAAAGAAATGAAAGCTGCTTCCTCTTATCGTTGGAATGTTTTGAAAGAAAACAAACCTTTGTCCATTCCAACGATAAATAACTGAGTTCAGTCTTTGTGTTTTTACATTTGCAAGATTAGCAACAGCAAGGTAATGTTCACCAGAAATGGTAAAATATTCCACATCATGCCCTCCAAATGTGCCTAATCTCTGGTAAAGGAAGAATTTGCCAGTCGAGTCCTTGAACTTGTAGATAAAAGAGTCTGTATATCTTTCGTGGTTGGCGAAGGCGAGAAAAAGACTTCCATTGATAGTAAAGTGTTCCACAGCGTGAGCGTCTCTGGTTGGTAAATCTTGGTATTTTTCAAAGTAATGACTGGAGCAATCTGGATGGGAAAACGAACATATGGAATTCACCAATTAGATAAACCATAAACGAGAACTACTGAAATACAGTTGTTAAAATTTTTATCATTATTTAATTCCATTTTATTATATTGTTCCACATCACTATACATACATATATACATACACACAATTACACAAACCTATGAACATTCCTGATACGGGCTAATTAATGTACATGTAAATCGAAATAGTAATAACAACTTAAAGTAAATTAAAAAGAAATTTCTGTAACTAATACTCCTTTAGTGATCTCTTAAAAGTTTTAAAATGCATGACGTTTTTCAGTGATTTATCCCAGGAGTTCCAAATCTTAGTTGCTCTGTAGGAAAACAGACCGCATGCAGCATACTTGGGGAATGTTGTTTATATCTGTACTGTTTCTGATGGAACAAAAAAAAAATAGTAAAAACAAAAATAGTAAGGTGCCAAACCATTAAGGCATTTGAACGTTAATAATGCGTCTTTAAAAAGAAGACGTTCTTTAATGGGGAGGTATTTCAAATTCACGTAACGCCGGAGTAATGCGATCAAACTTTTGCCTGCCAATAATAATTGTGGCTGCAAAATTCTGGGCAAGTTCTATTTTCTTGATGTTGCTTTCAGAGGTTAGACTAAAGGAAACAGGGGCACCCAATGACCGAATGTTTCCAAATACGCCAGAAATGTCTCAGATGGTTTTCTCTGTGCTTTAGAAGCCAGTTTGGTTAATTTGGAGTTGCCCTAAAAACTATTTATATGTTAGGATGTCTTAGAGGAACTTAGGTCGTCCAGAAAGTTTTAGGTGGCTTTTTGGTCTCATCCGAAAGTGTTAGCTACCCTTATGGGTCCGGTCGAAAGCTCGAGGACATGAAGTAGCCTTGCTTTCATTACAAAATCATAGGGGACGTTTTGTCTTTATACCGAACGTTTTAGGAGATTTTTATTTAACAATAATCGCAATATCTTGTATTAAAATGTGAATAACACAACCTCCGAAAATCGTAGTTAAGCTGTTAGAAAACCTTCGAATATTTTAGACGAATGGAACGGTTATCCAGAAATTTTAGTTTTTCTCAAGCTTTAGAAATGTTCAGGCAATATTTGCACCTTCGAACACTTATTTTATAGAAAAAAGTCGCTGGGTGCCCCTGAGGAAAGAAAATAAAGACTTTAGAGTCATCTACACAAGACTCCAATTTGCAGATCTTAGGAGTAGATGGTAAATTGTTGGTGTAAATTGTAAACAAAAGAGGTGATGTTAATGGCAGCGTTGCTGAACAACCAGTTGCAAAAGTACTTGAGACACTGTACCGTATTTTGGCATAAATGGCCTGTCCATGATCTTGTGCTTGTTATCCCCCCTCCACCTCTTGTCAAAGTTGCTAGCAATACAAGACCATACTCAAAACTTCGAGGAACAACTTTGAATGGGAGGGAGGAGGGATGTCAGTATTATGTTTTACAGACCTATGACCAGGAGCGACTTGAAACAAGGAAGGTCGTTTTTCCGTGGGAGTGTCTCATCATTTTTGTAACTGGTTGTGTCTGAGTCCTTCATACCCCTATAGCCGTGCTGCACGATTATTAAACAGGGTAAAACGTGCTGCACTCTTAGCACCTAAGGAGGTGGTTATAAAAAACAGTATTTCATTTTTGTCGGTTTGCCTGTTTAAAAATGGCGAGACAAAAACGGCAGTTGTTGGCCCTTTTGTTTATGTGGTAATATGCAAGAAATTGGGCTTTTAAAGGAAGCACGTGGCAAATGATGCCACACCATCTTATGTAAGCTGCAATGAAAGGGGTTTTTGGTCCTAAAACACTACAGAGATGCGAAAAATAATATATTTTCTTCGAACTCGGTTAAAAGATGTTTATTTATGAAAGGAAAGTGACGTAAGACGCCCCGCTAGATCAAGGAGATAGCTTTTTGTTGTTGTTTCCGATAAGTACGTGGACGTGGTTCCTCTTTTATCGCCTGCCATTTACAGGAAAGAAAAGTTACACTAAAAAGCAGCTGTTGGCGACTTTACTTTACTTAACACGAGTTTGGATTTCTGTTTACTCTTTGGTCGTCTTACAACTTTGTTTCGATTTTGAAGCCCGAGTGTGGCTATAGGCATCAGATAATGAAAATTCACGCGCGTATTTCAGTAACATAGTCGCGAGAGCTCACATATAACGTGGCTTTGTAGTTCTGTACTTGGTAAGGAAATTTATTTCTTTGCAAAAAGGAAGACACTATCCCCAAGAAAAGCAATTTGCCAGCACAGCAATGTCAGGAATTTACGTGCTTCAACGGTCTACACGGTCTACCATCATATGAGATAAATATAATAATTTATTCTATTTCTTACTGTTGCAGAGTGGTAGACCGTGGATGATGGTAGACCGTCAGAAAATAGAAATTAACATAGCACACAACTTTTTCTGCTCTCTAGCTCTAACGGACTTTAATAACCATCTTATTTTCACCGTAGTAGATGAAAAAAACTGAACGGTTTTACTTTAACAGCGATGTTGAAAGATAAGTCACGCGGTATACCGATTACACAACGCCATTGCATATCAAATGTCATTGCGTTACAGATACAGGGGTGAAAATGAAGGTTTGGCAGCTTTATTCGCAACTATAGTATCTCTAAATACCAAGAAAAGGAAAATTATGCTGTTATTATGCATTCGCGCTTCTCAGAGTTTAATTACAACGCCGAAACTTTAAGCTATGTCACGGTAGATAATGGCGCATGCGTTACAACAAAACTGAGGCAAAATTTACAAGTCACTACATTCTTAAGCGCTTTTTTAGGCAGTTTGCTATCAATGACAATGATGTATCTGCTGGAAAAGTAACACAAAGTATCATTCTATTCATTTATGTCGCTATAGTCTTCGTTTTGGGAATTTAAGACGTGGAAATCGCTTGTTGAAGTAAACCTTAAATGAGACAACCAGTTGCAAAAGTACTTGAGACACTGTACCGTATTTTGGCATAAATGGCCTGTCCATGATCTTGTGCTTGTGATCCCCCCTCCACCTCTTGTCAAAGTTGCTAGCAATACAAGACCATACTCAAAACTTCGAGGAACAACTTTGAATGGGAGGGAGGAGGGATGTCAGTATTATGTTTTACAGACCTGTGACCAGGAGCGACTTGAAGCAAGGAAGGTCGTTTTTCCGTGGGAGTGTCTCATCATTTTTGCAACTGGTTGGGTCCGGTCGAAAGCCGGTCGAAAGCTCGAGGACATGAAGTAGCCTTGCTTTCATTACAAAATCATAGGGGACGTTTTGTCTTTATACCGAACGTTTTAGGAGATTTTTATTTAACAATAATCGCAATATCTTGTATTAAAATGTGAATAACACAACCTCCGAAAATCGTAGTTAAGCTGTTAGAAAACCTCCGAATATTTTAGACGCATGGAACGGTTATCCAGAAATTTTAGTTTTTCTCAAGCTTTAGAAATGTTCAGGCAATATTTGCACCTTCGAACACTTATTTTATAGAAAAAAGTCGCTGGGTGCCCCTGAGGAAAGAAAATAAAGACTTTAGAGTCATCTACACAAGACTCCAATTTGCAGATCTTAGGAGTAGATGGTAAATTGTTGGTGTAAATTGTAAACAAAAGAGGTGATGTTAATGGCAGCGTTGATGAAGTTACAGTACCGATCCGCACATTATTGGGATCGGTTAGATTGGTAACTTGCAAACCAGCTATATACCAGTGGAAAAGAACCAAGTCGTGAGTTCTTGTGGAGGAGGATATTATGGTCCACGCTTTCAAAAGCTTTTGAAAGATCAAGTGGGATAAGCATAGAAATCCCCTTAGCGTCCATGGCTTCGAAGAGGGAGTCGGTAACGACAATGTTGATAGTTTCTGTGGAGTGAAATTTATGATTTCCGCTCTGGTGGCTGGATAATAGCTTGTACTTGCAGAGGTAAGACGTAAACTGAGCCAGGATTACTTCAGTTCTCGCATAATTCGACATGACAACTTTCATGTAGTCGATTGTCACTCAGTGCTGAGAGTCCTGAGACTCCAAATGACAAACTTAAGCGGCCTGGAAAACTTCTCCTTGTGGCTTGTTGCGTCCTGTACGAGTACAGCAGCCTCGAACGTTCAGTCCACTCCTCAGACAAACAACTTACTAATCCCGGGTGGGCGGTACTCTTGGGAATTCTTGGTGGGGGTGTGCCGCCCGGTTCTCCAAAATTGCTTACCCTATTTCAGACGAGAAAATGTAATTTTCCACACCCGTTTTCAGATCACACCCCTAAAATCCATACCCGTTTTCAGACCTGGCCTTTAGGCAGAAATTATGTTATCATTACCTAGATTTATTTATTTCTTTATTTATAGACACTCACAGAGCAAGCTCCACTACGAGTTCCAGAAAAAAAAGGAAATTAATAATAAAAACTAGCAAGAATGACAATACTTTAGAAAAGACAAAAAAAGAAATGCAAATGCAAAAACAGAATTGAGGAGGACATCGATAAATTATCAACAAAACATACGATCGAGCAAGCTGTTCAATGGCCGACTAGTGTGGCACTTAATACACACACTCTTAAAGGTCTGGGGGTTGTCGACATCATAAACAGCCTTAGTGAGATACAAGTAGTAATTAAAAAGATCTTTCTTAAAGTGCGCTACTAAACTGACACAGTGTTCCGGAGGTGGGCTGGTAAAGTATTCCAGATTCTTGGGGTTGTACAGTAAAAACTGTTCTCAAAGGGGACGGTGTTGGCCCTAATCGTATTTAACGGCGTACCCTTGGGAGGATGAGACAGTGCGCCTGGGTCTAGTGGAATTCATGACTGAAATAAAAGGGTCCGATAGACTAACTAAACATGAAACATGAATACGTACACCAAATCTAAAAATTCGTGCCAATAACATAATGGTAGTAGCCCAGTTTTCAAAAGCCTCTGCTTATAACTAACTTCAGACCGATACGACAAAGACAGAATGAATTTTGTTGCGCGCCGCTGAATTCTTTCGATGTCAAAGATAAGATTAACAGCTTGAGGAGCCCACGCCTGCCAGCAATATGCGAGGTTGCTGCAAACTAGTGACAGGTAAAGTAACTTGAGAGCTCGCTGGTCATGAGTGTCGAAATCCAAGCATCATTTTGGCATTGGAACAAGCTGCCAACACCTGGGAGTTCCATTTCAGATGTTTAGTAACTAAAACCCAAGGTCCTTCTGAGCTTCCACTGTCTTAACTTGGACATCGGATAATTGATAGGGAAAGTGAAATGGGCTAGCATTTCTGGTAATAGAAAGTAGCCCGCACTGATAAATGGATTGATTTAGATCCATTTGCCAGAGATCACACCATTGGTTAATGTGGTGGAGGTCGCACTGTAGGCAGGCACCATCCTCCATGCTTTCGATTGACCGGTAGCACTTCGTGTCGTCAGCAAAGAGAGCAACAGATGTTGAGGACGCCACGTTACATATACGAGGAACAAGAGTGGACCAAGTGTTGATCCTTGCGGCACACCTGATAACACAGGGAGAGATTTAGAATTGACCCCAAGGAACGGTGACCCTTTGGACCCGGACAGTAAGATAGTCTTCGAACCAAGACAACAGGGTACCGCAGATGCCGAATCGGTGGATCTTCTTGAGCAGTAGTTTGTGGTTAACCCTGTCGAAGGCCTTAGCGAAGCCAAAATCAACTTGCACTCGCTTATCAAGCTTTTCGCTTATGTTGTGAAGAACTTGAAGTAACTGGGCCGTGGTGGATTTGCCCTTTAAAAACCCGAACTGCAACTTGATTAGAGTGCAAACAAAAAAACTCTTCAAATCCATCTCGAATTTGCATATTTCTCTTTTTTTTTTTTAAATAAATACGTTCATACACTCCCGTAGTTCCCTCAAAAACTATACCCGATTCCAGACTAAAATGGGCAAAGTGTGTACCCGTTTTCAGACCAAAAGGGCCCAAAGACGCTACCCGATGGGGCGGCATGCACATACCTATATAGTTTATACAAGGGAGTACCCCCCCCCCCCACCCCCCTCCGTAACTAATATAATTCGACACCCAATTAGAGAAATAAGTCTGACAAATTTATGTCTAACCCTCATCGATATTCCTTCCCCTAGCGTCCAACTCCGTATACAGTCAGGTATTTTCTTCTCCATCCTTGACACAAAACCTTTTTTAATGCCAAGCAGTCAGTCCAACGGCGCAGGTATATCGGTTCAAACAATAAAGCCCCCAGTAGAAATTTTTGTTTTGTTTCCTTTGTAACTTTTGTGATGACTGTACCTGCCGAAAGAATCGGTATATCCCTTACTCGGGTAGTTTCTTTTTAGTTAGATTGGTCTCACTGCCTTGACGCCCGAAGACAAGCACGTTTGAGGGAATGTGATTTTCTGTTTTTTGTTGTTGTTGTTGTTGAACAGTTCACCATTTAGTAAAGAAGTAGTTGGCAAAACGGTTGGTTAAGACCATGAGGCAAATCAGACAGCCTGTTAGACCAGCAAATGTTATGAACGTTTAGTTTCCCTATTAACTTTTTTCCTTCCAAAGCGGCTTGAAAATCAAAGGATGTGGGTTGCACAAAACACGGTGTCAACAGGCTAATTGCTATCTTGCTATCTGTTTTTTTTTCTGTCTTGCTTCATGTATTTTTGGCTTGGTTAAGTGACGAAGTCTTATGCAAGCACTCAGATCAAGCCTTCCTAGCAGGCGTTCGAAAAACAAGGAGAAGGCAACTGGAGACAAGACGCTATGGAGCGTACACTTCGGCGTCGTGGTTGTGGAACTGATTAATTGTAAATGCGGAGGAATAGTAAGAAATGATATATGGTGAGAGTAAGGTGTCAATTTGTGAAATTATGAGATTTGTCAGGATAATCTGAAAAGAGCAACATCGAAGAGGCCTACCTGCCAAACACTAGCATCTCGGGGCAAATTGTCTCTGAGACATTAGCCCAGTTATGCTCTGATGACTCCATACAAATCCTTCTAAATTTGACTTGGGTCTAAACGTTTAGACCCAAGTCAAACATTTGGTTACTGGCGGTGAGTAAAAAGTCTAACAAAACAAACAGTGAAAAAAGAATTCTCTATTTTTTTTTACATCAGGCTTCAAAAACAGCATAACAGTCTCATGCACTGATTAAAGATATGTAAGGCATGGGTAGGGAGTCAATTACGTTGAGCATGGAATTGGCTAAAACTGAACGATACAAGTTCTTATGTTTTGAAGATAATTATTCACTGACTATCAGCACGTAGGGATGTCGGATTAACACAAGGAAGTTTAATACCAAAGAGACATAATCTTTACAGCGCTTTAAAACACAGCATCTGCCAACATAAACTTGACTTGAACTTAAGTAAAACTAAACAGCCTCTGACAATAATAACAAACTCTCACTTGAACTTCAGATATCTTACGGCCTCCGCCAACTTGTAAACACAGAACTTGAAAATCGACCTTCTTTCACACTTGACTAAACACAGCACTCTAGCTCGTTGGAAAAAAACTTAATTCGTCAAGCAACTCGTTTGGAACTTGTATACCGTTTCACGTAAGGTTCTAGAAAATACTAAACAGGCGAATAGTAGTAGCTTTTCGACATATTTTATGATTTCAGTAACTGATGCAAATCTGCTGACTTATGCTGAAATGTAAACATGCCCTAATTAATTATTCGTGAATGATCCAAAAACGTAGAGAACGTTCGAGAAAGTCACGCAACGCATAACAGCAATTTTACTACTAACACTCACTCAACAAGGACAAAACGTCTTTATGCAGCATTTTGAAACTTTAAATTCATCATAACACACTTCGAAAGGAGCTCTCACTCGTGAAATGTTTTTCAACACTGGAAGAGAAATTTCGTGTCTCTGCGCGGCCATGTAATATGCTCTTTTTATCCTCTGTTTTGTACTGGAGAGCTCCGTTCCGAGAGCCAAACCCGTACCCTTTTACATACCTCTTTTGACCAAAAAGGTACCTTTTTCATACAATTTTCATGAGATTTAATTTAAGTAAAAGAGCGCGTGAGAACGCGAAGGAACGCATGCCATGCTGACTAGCTACTTCGTGATAGGACTTTACGGAAAAAGTTATCACACAAATTTCCTCTTCTTTTTCATTAGTCTCCTTTGCAGCCGTCCTTGGTGTTGTATCCAACGCAACGCTTGAGTCACCTCTTCCATAGAAAACTATATATTGTTTTCAGAAAAAAAAGGTGACAGTGTATTCTTGATTCAAAGTCTACTTACCATAAGCACAAGACCCTGCTGTGAAAGAGAAGTCGTCTATTGCTATGGCACTAAAGACTCCGCTCACTCCTTCAAATATTACCTGTTAAAACAAAGATTAAACTCCCAAAATAGGCGCTGTTGTAAAACCTTAAAAGACTATTAAAAATAAACTTGAACGTTAAAAGGAGAGGTTTTTAAAACAATTATTAAAATAACAACTTAGAAACAAATAAGGAATATCTCATGACCCGCTTAGAAAGCCAAAAGGAGCGGTGCATTGAACGTTTTTATCTTAACTTTCAATGGACCTTGTCACGGTTTTCGACGCCTTCTTGACGATCGAGTAGGCAAACGTGTGAGAAATTACAGTGTTTGTGTGAGAATCTAATGTCGAATAACTTCCGTAAAACGGCTGTTCTGAAAAAAATATGAATTGTAAACTAAAGTTACAAAGCAAAGGATTGTACTTAAAAATTGGGGGGGGCGTACCTGTGCTTAAATTTCTCGAGAGGCTTTCTTTAGATTTTCTATATATTTGTCTATAATTTTTCCCGAGACTTTGTTACAGACAAATGTATAGAAAATTTAAAAACGCGGTTCTAGGTCTTCTAGCGCATGTAACGCCCTCAATTTTTTTCGGTAAAATCCTTAGGAGTGAAGCTTTAGTTTAAAATTTATATTTTTTCCATAACAGTCGTTTTACGGAAATTATTCGACATTAGATTCTCATACAAACACTGTAATTCCTCACGCGCGTTTGCCTACTCGTCAAGATGGCGCCGAAAGCCGTGACAAGGTCTATTCAATTTAATGACAAGTGAAGAAACTCATGATTAATGTAATATTCAGACCAAAATTTTGGCTCCACATCCTAAATAAATTTGCAAAAGGTGGTCATATATTTTTGCTTTATGGCTCCAAACTGTGGCTTTCTCCTCTATCGCTTTCAGAGAAATGCCCAGCCTTTTGCCATTATTGATGATTATATCTAGGGTTAGAGGACACACTAAATAAAGCTTACCCGATGCGATCCCAGAATAGATGATACATTTATACTGGCTTTATGCCACATGTCTCCCGTATCGTCAATCACAGAGAACACTACTTTACCATATATGATAACGTTCAGGCGTCCAACTGCTTCACCAGACATATAGTAATAGAATTCAAGGCACATGTTCGCTGGTAATTTCAGTGGAGGACTGAACAGTTTTGCATTATCACCTTGTTGTGGTGGAGGTGCCTTGTTATACGTATACATGTAGTAACCTTGTAAGAGATGAAGATGGATAGTAAAGAGTTGCAACACACCTGTCCAATACCCAAGCTGCTAACAAAGTAGTCTCCTTCGCAGCCGTTTTTAGGCTCGTCACGCAACGCTCCTCAAGGAGCGTTGCGTGACAAGCCTAAAAACGGCTGCGAAGGAGACTACCAACAAAGTAGCAACAGCAAAAAGCACGTTAAATGGAAAAACGTTAAACCAGAAAAAGGGAGAGAAAAGGGAGAAGTGATATTAAATTTGCAAGATTATACTAAATTTAACGACATTTTCAATTAAAATGCTGACTCAGTGTGAAATAAGATTGATACACGAATTATATTACTTTTATAGTAAATTTATTGTCAATAGCCAGAAACCCATAAGGGGTTGAAACGTGTAACTCTCATATGTTTGCTTTGTCCGATGCTCGTGATTATTCATTTTCGAAAGTACCATTTTTGGAACGAGAAGAAGAGATAACTGACCAATCAAATTTCGTAAACAACGTGACGTAATTTTCCTTCAGGTTCCCGCGCCCGCTTAAAAAAATGGCCGACAAACGGGGGAAAAACTCCCGAAAGCCGAGAAAGCTTTCAAAGGTTGAAACCAGGAATATTACCGAAACACTGAGCAGGATATTATTGCCTTACCACCCGGGCCAAACGTAACATTATGAAACCCATTGACGGCCTCGCAACTTCTTGAAGTTGTCACTTCAAAAAACGATGCCTCGTTGACCCTCTGCACAGTAAACTTATACTGCAAATAGGCGTTTAAAATTCGTATGTTAAAAGTCTAGAATAAACAGTGAAAAATATTTTCGAATAAAATTCATTAGCTGCGTATCGAAAAGTGTCCAAAACCTGAACCTGACATCTTCGCGAAAAGTGATGCTTGTAATGAGTGTGAGAAGCATTTTAAAAGCTTAAATTAAACTTAGATGTTGTAGTCACGATCGTGTTTTGACAGGTTTTGAGCTAATTTTATGAATGAACAAACTCAAAACAATAGACAGACAAGCCGTTTCTTGAAAATTTTTATTCAAAGTCCAAAAAGTTAATCCTTTAAAGCAATTTGGAAAACACTATCTGGATCGTGCATCCGTTCACGCAAGTGAAATCGGCTATGCACATGGCAAAATTCAACACAAAATCCATCTCAAATCAGGGCACATTTTGTAATGTTTCTTTAGCGCCGAAGAGAAAAATTTATAAAACGTCTATGAAACATTTGAAAATACATAAATTTCCTTTCAAAAACGTAATTGTCTTGGCCATAGAGTGCAAAATGTACCTGAAAATTCAGCAAAACCTTCGCTGACTTGGTTGCATTTCAAAACAGACCATGGGCTCCGCCTTGAAGAAAACAAGGTTGAATTCCTCGAAGGACGATTTCTTGATGAAAACCTTCCCTTTCTCCACAAAAAGAAAGCTGAGCATTCTTTTGAACTTTCTCTTTCCATTTTTTGTCTTTTAACGGTGTATTTTTAACCTTGAAATGCAGAACTCTTGTCTTAAAACATCTGCATGGTGATCGCACAGCAGCCATTTTGTTGAAAATGGATATCCGTCACTAAGGTTTCCAAATATGGTCAAAACGAATATTCACGAGCATTGAACGCGAGTTACACGTTTCAACCCCTTATGGGTTTCTGCAATAGCTTGTAATTAACCTGTTATGTTTCCAGTGGTGTGATCAAAGGAAGGTCCAATACCGTAAGGTGTACTCCCGTTGTGTCGAGTCCAGTCAAACTTGTCATCAAAACCGCACATCGAGACCTCAAAGTTGCATGTTATTTCTAAGTTGAGCAAAAACAAATGATATATGTTATACATTGCTCCGTTTATACTTAAGTGAGTCAATAGGTACCTCAAAGTCGACCAAAGGCAATTCAGGCCCAGTTCAGACGAGCCGAACTTTTCGTGAGCCGAACCTAGTTTGAATTAAGGCCGAGACCGGCTGAATTGATTCAGACGCCGATCTTAATTGCAGCTGATCGAGAGGGCGAAAAATGCTCATTTCGGTCAAACTGCTTACAAAATACGTTTTAATAATTTGTGCATTAGGTACACAAAAAGTTCGGCGTCTGAATCAAAGCCGTTCCAAAGTCGCTCCAAAGGCGAAATTCCCGTCCGGGCTAGGCGAAAAGAACGGCTGAGCCGTTCCAAATTGAAACAGGTGATCCTAATTGATTCAGACGCCGAACGTTTCATGTACTTAATTCAACGTTTTAGCTTCGGCTCATGAAAAGTTTGGCGTCTGAATCGGGCCTCAGTACTACAGGTTAAGCAAGACTACAACAATTCTACCTCACCATTACGTCATTCGAATATCACCTGAGATTGCGTCACAAGTAAAGGCAAAGGCAACAGTGCTGCTCGCTGAGTTGACTGACGGTCTTTTGAATGCCAAAAAAGGCAGTGCCACTAACAAAGGTAAGGCAGTATAGGGTAGATACTTATTAGTGTTGGTCCGTTTATACATTGAAACTGTGATATTAACCAAGGCTGCATTGATCTAAATAAGTCCCCCCTTCAAATATTACCCCGCACAGGGGAATCCGGATTCCGGAATCCGGGAATTGTTTGCTTGTGTAATCTAAATTCGGTAAATTTTTGCTTGTGGAGCGTAAATCCTGGCCCTAGCATCCAGAATACAGATCAAGGAGTCCGGAATCCCATTAGTGATTACAATCCGGAATCCAAGTTCCACTGACAAAGAATCCAGAATCCATGCAGTGCCTGAAATCCGGAATCTACGGCGTAAAGTCAAGAATCCAAGACTGCCTTGGATTCCCGTTAATGAGGCGACGGATATGTGCGATGAACTGCCAATAAAATACGAGGCCATTAATGTGACCAAAGAAGTTGGCCAAAAACTATCTGTTCAAGAGTCTAAAGGCTCAGGTAGCCGCACAGGGGCGGATCCACGATTTTTTTAGGAGGGGGTGCACTCGTCTCTTGCTCTACTTCAACACCAATAAACCACATAGTTTTTTTTTGCAGAATACCAGTTGTATTAGAAGCCGTAGGTCATCTCCGGGGGGTCGGAGGGGGTTGCACCCCCTGCACCCTCCCCCTAGATCCGCCCCTGCCGCAATTGTTTGCAGCATACAACGGGCAAACAGAGGGGGTCAAACTAACGATCACAGATCACAGATCATTTTTGGATAAGAGACCAGGAGGAACAATTTACACCTCGAACCCCACGACTACCAAATTAATTCTGTAAACATTGATCACGTCATCATTATGGGTTGGAATTTGGGACTGTGTTCCCAGGATAGTTTACCGAAAGTAGATTTTTTCATTTCTGAGCGGTGGTTTTACTTATAACGTTTCAGGCAAATCGTTTTTATTTACCACCCTGGACACAGGCCTGCCCAGAGTAAATGTGCACAGACTGGACTCAGTTCCCTTGCGATGTGCCATCCCTACTCAATCCCATAACACGTAAAGGTTGGCCACACCACCGGGGTCAACGACCCCTACTCTTTTGGAATAGTGATGTGTGTTCTTTTATGTCCCACAAGAACAAATCAATGAAAGTGCTGTGAGAAGGACCTAAGGTTTTTCGTCCTTATCCGAGAAGAATAGAAAGTTTAACTATTTGCAAATGTCATTACAAATAAGGCAGCACTTTACGGACCCTGAGTACTGGTCCGGCCGGGGTTTGAACCCGCGACCTCCCACTCGGCAGACCGGCGCTCTCCCAACTGAGCTAACCAGGCGGCAGTTGTAAGAGTAAAGACACTAACCGTGCCAATTTGGTAGCGTCGATGCATGTTTAATAGGAAAAGGCGTCACTTCCGCTTGATCTGACGTAAATCGTCAAAAACGTCTTTGCCAAACGCTGAACTTTTTACGAGACGAACCAAACTTAGGGTGGATTTACACTGTCGCGTAATTCTAGCGGGCGTACGTGCGTAAAATTTACGTTCGCAAATAAAAGAGAGGCAATGCACGAAAGATTGAGTGTAAAGGTAAAACTTGAACCTCGCTCAACCTGACGTTTGAGCGAAACACTTCATAGCTTCTCTCTACTTCATTTACGCGAGTAAAATTTTCGTGCGTATACACGCACGTTAAAATTGCGCGACAGTAGAAATCAACCCTTAGTGAGTTAACACCAATTTAAGAACTGAAGCACACGTACCAATTCCGCTGTTTCAGCGGTGAAAAATGTCTACGCATGCTCTGGAAAAATGACACGTGATCGATTTCGGGTAATGTCATTGGCTCCGAGAAGAAAAGGCCCGCGAAATGTTGTTCAGATGAAAGGAGCGATGGCAGTTTTTTTTGGCAGTGACAGCTCTGCAATTTCTTGCCACTGTAAGAGATCAAAATTTATTTTGGTCAAAGTTTTGACGTAAGTGTGTTCTCTAGAGAATATAGCGTCCTGAAACTGGCGAAAAATCGCATTGGCATGTCCTGATTCAGTGTTATTGGCGTTGAGATCGCTGGTTTGCATTTGGAAGACATGCTGAAAAGGTGTGTAATTTTTGCTCTCTTTGTTTACTGCATGTTCCGTGCAACTCGGTACAAAAAGAAATTATAAAGAAGTGGAAGAAAAATTATTGGGCTTTGTTTTGGTATATAAATTAGCTTGTATCGAGTTGCACGGAAGCGACAGTTTTGTTAAATGTGCATCCCGTTTTTGTGTCAAAATTCGACTTTGATTGTGAATCTAACATTCGATAACATTCGACTGTTGATCGAAGAGCGTGTTACGTATACAATGCTATCCAAAATGTTTTTGCTGTTTAGATCACGTTTCTTATCACGGATTCAACAAAAAAAAGAAGAGAGACAGACATTTTTGGGCTTTGTTTTGTTAATATGACTTAGTGTGTACTTTGTTGCTGGAAGAACTATATATTTAGATACTTAATCTCCGCACGTTAACACTGTTTATGGCAGAAAAATACGCTTACGCTTGGTTCAACTTAATCTCGTGTCACTCGGTACAAAGGGAAATTATAAAGAAGGTAAAGAATTTCTCTTAGCCATTGTCTTGGTGTGTAAATTGTCTTGTAGCGAGTGGATCGAAAGCTAAAGTGCGCAGTTCGAAACGTGATTTTGTCCATCGATCCACATTTCATTGTTGTACATTAGTACAGCTTTTGTATGTTACAGAAATTTGAGTTTTATCCGAACTGTCGAATGAGAAATTGTGAGAGTGTTTTCATTAAAACGCTAATACCGTCTTGGAGCTACAATTCGTTACTATAGGTCCAGCAATATTTGATTTGTAAAAAATGTTCTGTTGACAATGTGTACAGCTGCTGTACATTTAGGCTTGCAATCAGGTACAATCGAAGGATGATAAATTTGGCTTGGGATAATCCACAACGAGGCAGTGTTGAAGTATCTGACATGTCAACATACTTTACTTTTCATTTCTCTTCAGAAAAGATTGACTGATCCTGATCAAACAAAGTGCAGCCTCACAAACAAATTTTTTTGACGAAAAAATGTTTACTCAAGGAAAGCATATGTCCCTGACAGTGTAAATAAAATTTATTAATAAAAAGATTTGGGTTTTTACTCCTTTGTAGCACTTTAGACTATACCTTTATGTACTAAAAAAATATAATCAGTATTTTTTCCAACCAACACTTGAATCAAAGTTCTCTTCTTTTAAATATAGCATTTCCCTAATTTTAAAAATTTCATTATCTTATTTAGATCAAGCACAATAACCATTGAAAAGAAAAAAAAGAAAAAAAACCTTTCTAGGTCAAAGACGGCTCTAAAGTTTTGATATTAAAATTGCACCCGCTCTCAATGAAAGGACTGAATGCAGACACTAAAGTTCATTTAGCTCATTTTCAAGCTTTTTTGATAAATTGGAAAGTGTTGCTGGAGAAAAGATATTTTTGCTTTACCTTTTCGGCAAAAAAATAGAATAAAATAATAAAACAACTACCAGGTGTCTAAGCAATTTCAAAGGACCCATAGCGTCTTAATTATCTGCTGCATTGAGCAGTGAACAAAGGCCGTTCTTTCTAGTGACCCTGCTTTTTTGAGAAACGTTGTTGTCCTTCGTGATCCAAAGTTGAACCCTGTAAACCGGCGAAATCGCGAGCATCGCAGGAAACGAATCCCACAGGAATAGGTGAAAAAGGATAATAAAAAGTCTAGGCTATTCTAAAAATGTCCGATATGCATTTGCAACTCATATGAAGCCGCAATTAACCTTCTTTCCACTGGAATAAACAAACTATGGGGGTATTGTCCCCATTTTGAATTTGGCAATGTCACGTGGTCGCGCGACGACCAATCAGACATTTTTCGCCTGTGAAAATCCGCTATATGGCCAGTACCTTACGTATGCGCACAACCATATCACCCCGGCAGTGACAGCCATAGACAACTGTTTCGGAGTTGGTGCGTGTGCTTCAGTGCTTAAATTAGTGAGTTAAGTTCATGAAATGTTCGACGTCTTGTTCAGTAAAGTTTGTCTTAATGAGTATGAGTTTGGATCGTCCAACACGTCCTATCGGATAGAACGTCTGAAGATCGTCTCCGGGACAAGCGTCGATCTTCACTCAATACGAACCAAACTATTAAGTTGTAATAAGTAAGTTGTAATAATTTGTATGATAATGCATAATTAGCCCCGTTCGAAAGAAAATTTTTTTAATGACCTGATTCAGTTGATTGGTGCGGCGCGTCGTAAGTTCGACGTCTGACCCAACAGACGATCTTAACTTAATCTAGGTCGGCCCAAATTAGAGTTTGGTTCGTCTCATGGAAAGTTCGACGTTTGGTCTAGGCCACTAAAGGTCACTAATGTCTTCATTAGTTAGACACTCAAATGATTTTAAACATTTCGGAGCATTTAAATGTGATGCTAGCAGAATAAAGAATTACATTTTTTTCGCTATTTGGCAAACAATAGCAAGTGATAATTCAGTTACATAAATGGTACAAGGTTGTACGTTTGAATTTACAAGCAGGTCTTCTCAGGCAAAACACGTTATAATCACCGGGAAACATTTCCTCTGGAAACCATCCGCTTGTTACTATACTTATCAAATGAGTTTTCCAAACTCGTCCTTCGTTACCAAATTATTTATGAAAATGGGTTTTAATGTTGTGTTACAGCATTTATTGAGATGAGAAGCGAGTGCCTTCAATCTAATTAATCACCAGCCGACTGCGCCCTACCCCACCTGTGCTTCCCTTAACACCAACCCAACTAACTGAGAGCTGTTTCGTCCTTCAGAGTTCGAGTGAGTGTGGCTCCTGACTTTACTTATTTTAATCCCACTACCTACCTTGGCAACTGACGTCAATCTCTTTAACAAATTCATCGGTTAATTCCCTGGCTCTTTCCTGCTTCTTATTTATCTCGTTCTTTTTTTGGTCTATATAATTGGAGTAATCTGCAAAAAATCATGTGGTAATGAATATGGGTCCGCAAATATGGGGAGTTATTTACTGCAATTTATCACGGTAGCCTATTACCGGTGAGTTACCAAATCTTGAAATTTCTACTTGTGACAGGTAGAATATTGAAAATACCAGATTTCGATGCAGAATATCGAACTTTCAAGTTTTGTAAAATTCAAAAGAAGGGAGCTTCTCCCTCTTCTTTCTTTTCTTTTCTTACTGCAGGGAATTAATCCGAGGATGAGAGATATTATGTATAGGTAACTGTCATTAAAACGGCAATGAAAATCTAAGAATTTGAATCAAAATTCCTCAGTGATCGCTACCAACAAGATCTCTGTATAACCTACGTCTGTCAATACAACAACCAAATAATAATAATTGCCTAATTTCATACCGCGCGGGGGCCTGGCACTACCGGATTTTCCCGGACTTTTTAAAAAGTCCAGTTTCAAAATGGCGGATAGTCAGAGGATAGTCAGAGTAAAAACTCGAACGAAAGCATTCTTTTTCGAAGAAATATTGATCAATATTCCCTCGAAGAATCTGCCTAAACTTAGTAAGGAAAGGATGCAGTATTTCTGTCATGCCCTGAAGCTAAACTTAAGGAGCCGACACTCAGCCGCAAGAGCAAGCAATTGTTCGATGAACAGGTCGCTCAAACCAAAGATGACTATATATTTTCGACAGCAAAGGATCCTCTGTTTAATTCTACCGGTTTCTGTATTGTAGAGGATCATTGCAGGCAAGAACTCAGATGTGATTGTGTATGTACCGAAAGTAACCTAAGCTATGCTGGAGCAAAGACTTAAGTACAGAAGGCTTACCCGGATTATTCCCGTCGCGGAAAAGAGATATGTCCGTGAAAGGTACCGGGTGTAGTGAACTTCGTGGTGTTAAACCTAGTGTTCTTAAATCACACGCAAGCGAACAAGGGACTAGTCTATACTCAGTGCATGTTAGCCAAACAGGAAGATGTACGTGACGTTCTTGATTGAATTGCAAGGTGATTATCCCAAATTGTAAACATGCTCGTAGACCCAATAAGTTCCAAAAAGAGGCAGCTCAGCAAGTGAGCCCTTGTAAGCCATTGCCATTTCACATTTTGCCAATGAATTTATGCATGTCTTGATTACTGTCTATATAAATTACTAGAACTGCAGTGTAACTGGAAGGTACAGAATCACACGCAGGGGCCTCAAAACGTAACTATATACTATATACAATTATCCCCGCAAGAAAAATTACTTCTGTATTATAACATTGCTTAATGCATGAGGTCTGACTGGTCACAGGAACTGCAGTGTTACAGGACGAGAAATGCCTCTCTTTTAAGACTGAAGTACACTTGCTGTTATCCCTGTTCAGTGAGAATTGTCTCTCTCGGATCTTTAGGATTTTTTACTGAGACCGTATGCAGCGACGGAGACAAAACCTAATATAAGCCTTGCCGACCTAATACGATGTTGCCTTTTCACTCAGTGACTCAGGGTCACTCTGGCGTGTTTTGCTTTTTGTAGTCTTTATTTTACGGTTTGTAAAAACAGGTACACCCACTCTGTTATCATTCCCCAATATTCGGTCGGATCCAGCGCCGTAAAAATAGCTAAATGCGACGGTTCTTTGTTCAAATTTTTTGTGGAACAATTCGGGAATCCTTCCAATACTTCCAAGTAGCGAAAGTCTCCGATTTGATCTTTCTTTTCTCAAGGTTTTTAAACGAAGTTCTTCATAGCATTAAAACAACTGTTCTTTGCTGTAGAATATTAACTTTCTGGAGTTATCTGGCCCTTAAGATCGTTTCAACTGCACGCAATGACCTCTGCTTTACCCTCTGTTTTGGAAGCCATTTTGAATCCGGAATTTAAAAAGTCCGGGAAAATCTGGTAGTGCCAGGCTCCTGCGCGGTATGAAATTAGGCAATAACAATAATTCTTCGGTGCAGGGTTAATAAATTTGTCCAAATTTGGGTCGCGCATGGGCCGTGCGTGTGCGTGGATCGCTTGGCGCAATAGATTGTTGGTTAGGGTTTATATGTATATGCTGCGGTTCAATTTTATCCTTTGTTTAGATTTTATTTTCTTATATCGTTCAACTCATTGTCATACATTTTTCTCACTGCATATATAATGAGCGCGTCTCGCAAACATGCCTGCATTCTTCTAATCCCTGGAGTTCTTGGCAGTTGGACTCAATTATGATCCTTTGCGGCTTTCTAACTTAAATTTGGGCGTAGCAGTGTGAAATCTCGCAGTTTGTGGGGATTGCCTGCTGGAAGCGCTTTTCGCCCTCTATTTGGTAACCGCCACCAGCGATACGTTTCTTCAGTTCGCCCGTTCTTCAAACAAGGCGGGCCCAGCTTTGCCGCCCCCTCCCGGACTGCGAGCCAGCAGATGATCCGGTTGTGGAAGAAGCTGCACTGGCGGCTGTTGCGCCTGTTGTGCCTCCTGCTGACGAGGTGATCATTAATGTCGTTTTTGTATTTCGTATTTCTATTCTCCGCTTCGCCTTGTCTTAGCTTTCGGTCGCTTAGCTGTTCCGTTTTTGTTCTTTTGGATGTTTTTTTTTTCCTGCGTCTTGTTCGTCACCCATTTTAGTTTGGTATTTCCTGGTTAGTGTTCGCAGTAACCCCGGCCGTCCAATAGTATCCAGCAACGGTCACCCCACAGAACGAATTTCACAGTTCGTCGACTTCCATATTAAACTGTTAGTTGCCAACCCCCCCCCTCCTACATTAAGGACACCACCCACTTTCTCAACAAACTCAATAATATCGGCCAATTACCAGACGATGTTCTACTAACTACCCTTGATGTATCTTCACTTTATACCAACATACCTCACAAGGACGGAATCCAAAGCCTGCAGCGAATTTCTTGACAGTCGTATAAATCCTTTTAGTATATACTAAAACAGTGGATAGTGTTTTTCGCGCGCTCTGATTGGCTACTCAATCAGTGAATATCCCGCACTATTCACTGATTCACCTCCAGTTCCTCCGAGCGAGTGACGCCAAACTCACCTAAGTTGCAAGCAAAATGCCTTCCTGGTTTGCTACCGTAACAAACTAAGAAATTTTACAACTAATCAAGCAAGCTATTCCCAAAATACATGAAAAAGGTGACGAAGTTCGGTTTGAAAGTTTTAACAAGTAAAGCTTTGTCTTTTTGACACGAATTTATCGATAAAACCGGTGAAAAAGTTTTTTGTTTACAAATGCAAATTAAGCTTAAGTCTTGCGTTACTTTATTTAGTTGAGTTGTTCATAAATAAGCTTAAAACTAAATTTAATAATCTTTTTTACAGAATGATTTTAAATACAAAAAGAATTCACAACTCCTTTTGAAGAAACTTCTCTGCAAGAGCTAAACAAACGCCTTCAAAAGTTTTATTTGTCGCCAAGAAAAAGCGACGACCGCGGTCGTTCGGTCATCGCGCGCCAAAATTGTAATTGTTGGCAACAGTAAATGAGTTAAAAATCATCATTTTTGTGCTCAATTATCTCACTGTTTTAGTATATACTAAAACAATTATTCACCTCAGTGTCGGTGGCTAGTAGTGGATATTTACCTCGCCGGTTCGCGGCCTCGGTAAAGCGGCCTCGGTGAAGAATTGTTATCGATTCACACAACCAGACTCTGTGATCTCATCCGTATGATCCTTACACATAACACTTTCACTTTCAATGGACAACACTACCGACAAGTTAATGGAACAGCGACGGGCACGAAAATGGCTCCCTATTACCTTAAACTCTTCATGGGCGAGCTCTAGCCGGTGCAACCCACTCCCCCTTATCTGGTGATCTGGTGGAGTTATATTGACGACATCTTCCTCCAATGGTCACATGGCGAGGATAAACAATTTTCACGAATTCATCACTTACTGAGACAAACCTACAGTCTACCATCAAATTGACTAGTTCGTTTTCTAAATCTCAAATCCCCTTCCTTGATGTCAACGTTCTTCTAATCAACGGCACATTACAAACTGACCTTTATGTCAAGCCTAAGATAAGCACCAATACCTCCTCAAATCATCCTTGTCATCCATCCCACACTAAAATTCGATCCCTTTCAGCATGGCATTACGACTAAGAAGAATTTGCTCGACAGATGATTTCTTTAACAAACGTCTCAACGCGTTCACCACACATCTCATTAACAGGGGATATAAACACCATTTCATCCAGGAAGAAATAAACAAAGTACGCCTTATATTTCCACGCAGCCACGCCCTCGAAACATCCACAAGGACAGGAATCTGACAGATTACCATTTGTACATTTAATCCAGGCCTTCCCAACATAAACCATATTAATTCTGGCAATCTTAACATTCTTCATTCTTCACAACGATGCAAAGAAGCACTTCTCCCCTTTTTATATCTCACCAATAATCTACGTGACATCCCGGTCAAACCAAACATAGCAGACAATCCCCAAAACACCTGGAGCTTTCCGCTGTAACAGAAGTAGGTGCAAGAAGTGTCCTTTTATTACAGAAGGAACCACGTCTTACACCCTCTTCTTCACCAACGAACAACGACACTTCCATCACCACATCTCCTGTTCCTCTTCCAATCTCATTACATGATCCAGTGCAATAAATGTGATATGCGATACATCAACAAAACCAAACGCCAGCTCAGTGACAGATTTGGGGAGCATGCACAGACGCTCCATAGAAAAAGCCAGAAATCCAGAAATCTCATGTCGCTCGATAGTAATTGCCGCACTGATCATCTTGATTGCCTCCTTCCACATTTCTCCACTTATGCCCAGAAATGCATGCAATGGTGAAAATGGCGAAACTGGCGAAAAATCGCCAGCCGGTGGCGATTTGAATTGGATTCCAAAAGTGGCCCCTTGGAGGCTGGCGATTTTGGCAAAAATCGTCATGCATACAATGGCGAAAATGGCGAAACTGGCGAAAAATCACCAGCTATTGGCGATTTGAATTGGATGCCAAAAGTGGCCCCTTGGAGGCTGGTGATTTTGGCGAAAATGGTGATTCTGGCGAAATTGGCGATTTTGGCAAAAATCGCCAGAGGGCTGGCGATAGTAGCAATAAACGTCCCAGACCCTTGGAGACTGGCAATTTTGGCGAAAATGGCGATTGTAGCAAAATTGGCAATTTTGGCAAAAATCGCCAGAAATGCATGCAATGGCAAAAATGGTAAAAAATTGCCAACCTCTGGCGATTTGAATTGGATGCCAAAAGTGGGCCCCTTGGAGGCTGGCGATTTTGGCGAAATTGGCCATTTTGGCAAAAATCGCCAGAGGACTGGCGATATGTGGCAAAATATTCAAATTGGATGCCAAAAGTGGCTCCTTCAAAGTAGATAACTAAAGAGGTCCTTATAACTGTGAGGCAACAGTACTAAAAAAAAGTTCAAATTACTTGCCTAATAAGAGGCCCCAATAACTGTGAGACAACATTTATCAAATACAACTGAATCAAATATATGACAAAACAGCTTTACCTAACTGTCAAACAACATTATTTTATCAAATACAACTGAATCAAATATATCTGAAAACAACAAATGGAAGTCGTTTCAGTTAAGCTAATATGTATTTGTGCCATGTACTTCACAGGTTAAGTAAACATTTCCTTACTTTCGATGTCGCTTTACTTACCAAAAGTGATGTGATGCGCTGAAATATCACACTAGCATCATTTGCTTTTGTATGGTTCATTCCTTTCAAAGACTTACAAGTCCACTAATTACTCGAGGAGAGAACTACTAAGTCCTTGAAATCATAATAATTCCTTGCCATGGACACTCTAACTTTTGAGGTTCGATGTAGACCTTAACAATCCTCACTGGTTACAATTCTCTTCACATTGGTTCCATTAAATTGTGAGGCAGCCTTGAATCAAAAGCGATTGCGAAACGCATGGTTCCTGGCTAAAAGATGCTTTCACGATAACCAGTGTGTGCCCTTCATTCTTTTTTGGTTCTCCACTATACACATTATCTTCTTCCGTCGTTTTAAACTCTTCACTTTCTTCTCGCACTTACTTGTTTTGCTCTTTAGAGAAACGATCCCCTAAAAGTAACGAAAGCCGAAATGTTCAGCAGCTTGCATGCGCCATTTTGAAATGTGTGAATTCGCTTATTTCCAATTTATGTAAACCTGCACGAAATGTCACTTGTGCCCAATACTTCACCGCATTTATTGAACATAAACATTGGATCAAAGTAATAACTTGTTTGTCTCTTTCATAAAACATATCCCATTCAAACTAATTCTGTATTTTTTCATCAACTAGATATATAAAAAGAGAGTGTACATGTTTGTCTCGTTCTTAAAAAATGTGTCCCATTATTGCTTTATGAGATGGGGCCAGAAATTGAGAAAATGTATTGTTTTTTTGCGCTGAGACCACCAAACCAATTCTCAGTACAATATGTGTTCCATTAAATTGCTAATGCTAATGGTCGTCGAAACACGTCCCCGGCCTTTTTACCCTCTATTTTAACAATTGCCTGAGAGTCCCTGTGAACGACATTAATCGTTTTGCTTACATAGAGTGACCACCAAAGTCGGCTGGGAATGACAGTAATCGTTTACACTTACATAGAGTAGTTATCCAAAATCGACTATTTCAACATGGCCGCCGCGTCTATATCACAACTACTAAAGATTACACGTTCATGTTCTGTGAAACTGCAATGAACCAGCTCGTTTTTTACTTGTACGATTGAACGCCATTATAACAAACAGGATGGATATACAAGGCAATACGGACCATCTAATTATCTGAATGCGTAGCCAAGAACCAACCTGGATTCCTCATAACATATAATGTTGAACTGTCGCTATTCAAACAATGCCTACAAGCCTGGAAAATTAAGGATACCTATCTTGGATTTTTTGGTAAGAACGTTGCCATGAACATTACGAAGATTACCATTTACTGATAATCGAATACAACTCGTTGGCCATTCGATTTGAATTGAGCAAGAAATTAGTTATAAGTGGTAATTCCCGACCAAACACTCTTGTCTGGGACGAATTTCAAATCACAAGAGGTTATCAATTAAAGATAAAAGCATTAAAAACAGATTAATGACACTTAAGTTACAGCAGCGTTGTCATTATTAGTATACAATTATACTACTGGAAACATTTTTATATTAATATGTGGTTAACTATTTGGCAGTTAATAGCCATTTCAAAAGGGACCCTTTGCTATGTCATTTCAGTTTGTCTTGACAAATTAGCTATTTCATTGAGTAATTGCCATTTCTGCCAAAACACGTTTTAAGAACGAGGCCAACATGCACTCTATATATATTTTTTAATTTGTGGTTGATGAAAAGATACAGAGTTAGTGCACGCCATTTTCGCCAAAATCGTCATTTTCCAAAGGGCCCCTTTGCCATCTCATTTGCATTTTTGTTTATAATTTGGCGATTTCGGCGATTATTCGCCATTTCCGCCATTTTCGCCAAATACGCCATTTTCGCCAATATCGCCACTTTCCAAAGGGCCCCTTTGCCATCGTGTTTGAATTTTTGTTTACAGTTTGGCGTTTTTGGCGATTAATCGCCATTTCTGCCATTTTCGCCAAATACGCCATTTTCGCCGAAATCGCCACTTTGCAAAGGGTCCCTTTGCCATCTCATTTGAATTTTTGTTGACAGTTTGGCGGTTTTGGCGATTAAGCGCCATTTCTGCCATTTTCGCCAAATACGCCATTTTCGCCAAAATCGCCACTTTGCAAAGGGCCCCTTTGCCATCTCATTTGAATTTTTGTTGACAGTTTGGCGATTTTGGCAATTAAGTGCCATTTCTGCCGTTTTCCCCAAATACGCCATTTTCGCTAATATCGCCACTTTGCAAAGGGCCCCTTTGCCATCTCATTTGAATTTTTGTTTATAGTTTGGTGATTTTGGTGATTAATTGCCATTTCTGCCATTTTCGCCAAATACGCCATTTTCGCCGAAATCGCCACTTTGCAAAGGGCCCCTTTGCCATCTCATTTGAATTTTTGTTTATAGTTTGGCGATTTTGGCGATTAATTGCCATTTCTGCCATTTGCGCCAAATATGCCATTTTCGCCGAAATCGCCACTTTCCAAAGGGTCCCTTTGCCATCTCATTTGAATTTTTGTTGACAGTTTGGCGGTTTTGGCGATTAAGCGCCATTTCTGCCATTTTCGCCAAATACGCCATTTTCGCCAAAATCGCCACTTTGCAAAGGGCCCCTTTGCCATCTCATTTGAATTTTTGTTGACAGTTTGGCGATTTTGGCAATTAAGTGCCATTTCTGCCGTTTTCCCCAAATACGCCATTTTCGCTAATATCGCCACTTTGCAAAGGGCCCCTTTGCCATCTCATTTGAATTTTTGTTTATAGTTTGGTGATTTTGGTGATTAATTGCCATTTCTGCCATTTTCGCCAAATACGCCATTTTCGCCGAAATCGCCACTTTGCAAAGGGCCCCTTTGCCATCTCATTTGAATTTTTGTTTATAGTTTGGCGATTTTGGCGATTAATTGCCATTTCTGCCATTTTCGCCAAATACGCCATTTTCGCCGAAATCGCCACTTTCCAAAGGGTCCCTTTGCCATCTCATTTGAATTTTTGTTTACAGTTTGGCGATTTTGGCGATTAATTGCCATTTCTGCCATTTTCGCCAAATACGCCATTTTCGCCGAAATCGCCACTTTGCAAAGGGCCCCTTTGCCATCTCATTTGAATTTTTGTTTATAGTTTGGCGATTTTGGCGATTAAGCGTCATTTCTGCCATTTTCGCCAAATACGCTATTTTTGCCGAAATCGCCACTTTGCAAAGGGCCCCTTTGCCATCTCATTTGAATTTTTGTTTATAGTTTAGCGATTTTGGCGATTAATTGCCATTTCTGCCATTTTCGCCAAATACGCCATTTTTGCCAAAATCGCCACTTTGCAAAGGGCCCCTTTGCCATCTCATTTGAATTTTTGTTTATAGTTTGGCGATTTTGGCGATTAATTGCCATTTCTGCCATTTTCGCCAATGCGTGCATTTCTGGACATATCTCCATTTCTCGCCACACCACACCCCTGAATCTTCGGCCATCGGCCATAGGTGTTTGCATAGAAGTTCCCTCTGGGGGGGGGGAATCTCCCTGTTTTTCCACTTTTCCTGCTCATCGGTCCTCTCCTCCGTTTCCTCATCGACCAGCTTTATTACGACCTTTTCACCATAATTTTGCCGGATCTTCAGCCCCGACGGTTCTGGTGGGCACTACTGCAAGCCGGGAGTGTCGATCAATTTTTGCTAGTGCAAAGGGTGACACTTTGTTCTTGCTTTTTCCGCCTGGTGCAACTCCGGAATGGGTTCCCAAGCCGTTACAATGGGACCTTTGGGCGTTCCGCTGCATTTGTCGACTTCTGATTGTACCAAGATATCCTTAAGTCGGACATCTGACTTTCTCTGGTTTACGTTCTTCACGTTTCTCGCTCATGGAAGACAACCCAACGGTGTGCTGCATGCCTATACCCTAATGACTACGACGCCAATTTTTGTCAAGGGTGTGGCAACGGTAACTCCTGCTCCTTCGATCTACCAGCCTGACCACGACATGACAACCGTTAATAAACCGATTTGTGGATTTCAGGTTATTGTCAAGTGGAAAACCCTATCAGAGACAGAAGTCCTCCCTGGACTGACAACTGATTAGTCTCCTCGCTGCCCTTACCTCACCGAAGTCCATACCTTTAGCTTCATCAGAGGATATTGTTAAACTTCTTATTAGTAGAGATAGGGTTGGCAGAACTGTTGTTCACTTGCAGACATGTGATAGGAAATTGTGTCAGTGCCCCTGCCGATTGGCGGCCGGTTCTGTTGACCCCCTCATCGGGAAGCTGCGCGCTATTTATAATAGGATAGGTAGGGTCAATCCTACAAACCATCTCTCGCATTCACCGGTAAAAGAATATCCGAGGTTACTAGGGAAGAGCAGGCAGGTTCAGCGATTACCCAGAAGCAGGCGTTTCCGATCTGTTCTTCTCAAAGTTTAAGAGGCTCGTCTTCTACTCTAGGGAGAAAATAGCAGCCTGTGCGTCGCTTTCCATTGTCAATAAGTACATCCTTGTTAGGGACGCCAACGTTTCTGTTGTGGATTTTTTCACTGGACACAGAGCTTTGGATTTGGGGCGGCTCTCTTGTAACCAGGTTTTCAAGCTTAAGGATCGCGAAGGCTTTTGGATTAGGTTGTCCCTCACGAAAACAGTTCGCAAAGGCGCGCCCCGCGAATTCGTCCTCGTCCCTTTTCGTGACCTAGACGTTTGCCCAGTATTTTGGCTGGATTACTATATCCGTGAGTTCCGGGTGTTGGAGGTTCAATTGTCCGAGGGTTATACTCCGATCTTGGGAGGTGTGGGGGGAGCGGCCATTTCTTGGTCCCGCTTTTAATAACCGCTTGCGTGTATATCTCTCTGAAGCTAAACTCGGTCCGGTGAAACGTCTCACAATTTCAGGGTCGAACTTTCTAACACCATTAACCTTTTGGGTTGTTCTCCGGAGAAGATGGCCCAATATTTGGGTTGGAGGAGTTGCAATATGGCCAGGCATTACACGCGCGAGTCTCAGGTGACGGCTACCCTTAATGTTTTAATTTTTTTTTTGCCCCATGCCGCCTCTCGCTCAGCCTCGGTGTCTCATCCGGAGAACATTCGCCCTATAGTCTTGCACTTTAGTGCCGTGAATATAAAGCAAAGAAAATCGCTGTCGTGAACTGGGTGTTTTGCCAAGTTTCAGAGTAAAACTTTTTGAAAATACAAGAATATCCCAGTGTTGACGATTTTGAAGCTAAGAAAATACTTCATGGTGTTTAAACAGCGAGATTTATTGTGAAGTGAATTACTGTAGTTGACTTTCATACGCTCGACGCAATGTTTTTACCACTGCAGACAAAAACAGGGCCGCTTTGTCACTGTTTTGTGAACTCGGGATTTCCTCGCAAGACCAATTTTGGGGAAATTCACGAGCAAAAAAGAACACTTTCAGTTGCAGCGAATGACTTCAAATATGCAATAAACTATTTAAACTAGGGAGTTACATCTTTTATTATTAGAATAAAGTATATAATTTGAATTTCTTACTTATTTTACAATTATGCTACATTACCTTGGACGTTTAGGGTCTGCTTTGCTTTTAGTAGCGCTGGGAACATTAAATAAAGGACAGTGATGATGGTTTTCGTAACATCCATCTTCGAATCTAGGAAAAAAAGACGATGCACACAGTTTATTTTCAAATGCAACTCGTTGACAAAAAGTGTAAAACTTTATATTGCAGCATATTATGATGGCGAAAGAATTCACGGCCTCTGAGAGAAACATTGCCATCTACTTATTAAGCTTGCGGGTAGGCGCCTTCAATCAGAAACAGCCATTGAAATGAAGTCTCTGCTTTTTTATCTTCGTTTTGGGTGCACCGCAGTGTGTGAACACACAGTGGTCCAGTGAGCCTAACATAATGTATATTAGGTTTCGCCCTTGCCTAGTCCCTTTACGGCGTTTTCCCAGGCCTTCTTGGTCAATTCACTTCGGTCACGCATCGAGGCGAACGGGCGGGAAACCCCTAGACAAAAACAGAATGCTCATGCGTGCGTTACTTTTTGAATGAAGATGTTGTAAACAACAGGAAGGTTTATACCCTTAAGGATATTTGCGAAATAGAAGATCGACTTTTACCGACCGCCTTTAAAAAGTCATCAGAATGTCATTCATAGTCGAGTGAAGATTGATTTCCACTGCTTCAATCTTATCATTCTGAACTATCGGAGTTCTAAGCCCTTAACCCATTTACACGACCGCGCGAAGAATTTTCAAAATGAAAACGATACTTTCAATTGGTGACCCTCTGGGTTGTAAACTTAGAGCTCAAATCTTGACTAATCAGGAAAACATACTTTCAAATAATTCCGAGAGGACCGACACACCAAAGGCGCCTCGCCTCGCGAGGTTTATAAATTTCCAAGCGTTGTTCGCACAGCGCGGCAGAAACTCGAGTTGCGAGTATTTCTATTTAGTATGTACTGAAACAGTGGATAGTATTTTTCGCGCACTCAGATTGGCTACTCAAAGTCGGGATATCCAGTGCTATTCATTGATTCACCTCCAGCTCCTCCGAGCGAGCGACGCCAAGCTCACGTAAGTTACGAGCAAAGTGGTTTCCCGGTTTAAAATTCGCCGATATCTTCGCAGAATGTGAGAAGCATTGTATGTAAATTCAACTTGGACGCTGTCTCGAGGTCAGGATCGTGCTTTGAGCTAATTTTATCAATGAAAGAACATACAACAACAGAGAACTTATTTCTCGAAAAATTTTGTTTAAAAACCCATAAATTAATCCTTAAAGGCATTTCGCGTAACACTATATATATATAACAATTACTCACCGAAGTGGAGGTGGCTAGTCGTGCCATTTACCGAACTGCGAAGCAGTGAGGTGAATATCCACCGACACTGAGGTGAATAATTATTTTAGTATATACTAAAACAGTGAGATAATTGAGCACAAAAATGATGATTTTTAACTCAAATACTGTTGCCAACGATTACAATTTTGGCGTGTAATGACCGGGCGGCCGCGGCCGTCGCTTTTTCTTGCCTACAATTAAAACTTTTGAAGGCATTTGTTTAGCTCTTGCGGGGAAATTTCTTCAAAAGGAGTTGTGAATTCGTTTTGTATTTAAAATCATTCTATAAAAGAAGATCATTAAATTTAGTTTTAAGCTTATTTATGAACAACTCAACTAAATAAAGCATTTGCATTTGTAAACAAAAAACTTTTTCACCGGTTTTATCGATAAATTCGTGTCAAAAAGACAAAGCTTTACCTGTTAAAACTTCCAATCCGAACTTCGCCACCTTCTTCGTGTATTTCGGAAACAGCTTGCTTGATTAGTTGTGAAATTTCTTTGTTTGTTTACGGCAACAAACCGGGAACGCATTTTGCTCGCAACTTACGCGAGTTTGGCGTCGCTCGCTCGGAGGAACTGGAGGTGAATCAGTGAATAGTGCAGGATATTCACTGATTGAGTAGCCAATCAGAGCGCTCGAAAAACACTATCCACTGTTTTAGTATATACTAAATATATATATATATATATATATATATATATATATATATATATATCTATCTATCTATCTATCTATCTATCTATCTATCTATCTATCTATCTATATATATATATATATATATATATATTTATTATATATATATATATATATATATTAATAATCACAGGAGTTCAGGCTTCAGGAGTAATCATTGATCGTTTATTGCGACAGTGCTGTTTCGTATGGTCCGAAATTGTAGGACCACACTCATCAGGCAACTTCAACGATTGACCGTTAAAATTAAAAGCTGGCAGTAAATATAGGGATGCGTTAAGAGATAGTATCTAGGTAACAGATGGATTGTGTCTTAGTTACGTTACTCTAGAGTTCTGAAGTACATATCTGTTTCTGTGGGGGCATGAACTCGCTAGTTCGTTTCGCCTGTTTAGGCTACAAAGCTCTTTTTTACAAATGATGATAAACTTTTCATAAAGACAAAGATTACATTTTTTGCTAATGTTGCTATAGGCTTTACATTTCTTTAAAACTTTCCATTTTATCTGGAAAGGTTTGTTAGAGTCTTGTAAAGTCCAAATATATTTTGATAGTTCCGTTTCATTTCTTCTGTTCGAGCGTCGAAAGGAGGACTGATGGTTTCTGTAACGTTCCTTAAAGTTTGTTGCCAGTCCGACGTAAGTTTCAGTTGTCGTCGCTGTAGTTACAGTGGCTTGGTAGATTACATTTGATTGGAGGCATTTTCCTTCGAGTGGACAATCTGGTTTCTTTCTGCAATTGCAGGTGTCAGGTTGTTGCGTTGGTGAGTTGAAATTTGAAAGAACGTACTTGTTGTGTGACGAGATGACAGATTTCATGTTAGGCATGCATGAGTAGCTTAGTTTTAGCGTGTGTCTGTTGAAAATCTTGTGGAGTGGGTGGTCTTTTGGAAAGCATTTGTCGACGATGTGCACAAATTTTCTTCCAAGGTTAGTTCTGACGTTTGAGTTGAAAGGAGGGTTGTACCATGGGATGTTTCTTGTTCGTTTTCTTTTGTTTTTCGGAGCTTTCTCTTGTGGGGGGTTGTATGCTAACTTGTGGTCGTATCCGCTTTCTGTTAGAGCTTTCTGGTAAGGGGCAATAGATTCGTCAAATACTTCTTTGCTGGATGAGATGCTGGTTAACCTTTTGTTAATGTTGAGTGGGATATTCTTTAGTAGTGCTGGGGGGTGGTTGCTCTGTTGGTGGACATAGGACAGTTTATTATTAGGCTTCATGAATGGCTTGTAGTTAAAAGACCACAAACCTGATTTCATAAATAACCCGACCTGCAGACTCATTAATCCATGCAAATGCGAAATTGGCATCATCAGCAAAAACATCCTCGACCGAATAAACCACGAAATCACACAAGCGACTAAAGTGAACCTGTGGAAATGTACCAAAGAAACCATTGAATGGTTTAAAGATATACCGGAAAAGGAAAAACACGCATTTATCACCTTTGACGTCTGCGACTTTTACCCATCCATATCTGAAGACCTGCTACTGAAAGCATTAAACTATGCCTCACGATTCACCACCATCACACAACAAGACCGCCACATCATCACTCACGCGAAAAAGTCACTCCTTTACCACCAAAATTCTCCATGGACCAAGAAGAACGCAAACAACATGTTTGATGTCACCATGGGCTCTTACGACGGAGCAGAAACGTGCGAATTAATAGGCGCCTACATGTTATCCTTGATAGCACCAAAATTCAAAAATGAAGTTGGTCTGTACCGAGACGATGGCCTCGCAATTTGCAAGGCCACTCCAAAAGAAATTGAAAAAACCAAGCAAGAAGTCTGCCAAGTGTTCAAATCCAATGGCCTTAAAATCACAATCGAAGCTAACAAAAAGGTCGTCAACTTTCTTGATGTGACCTTCAACCTCACAAACGGGTGCTACAAGCCATTCATGAAGCCTAATAATAAACTGTCCTATGTCCACCAACAGAGCAACCACCCCCCAGCACTACTAAAGAATATCCCACTCAACATTAACAAAAGGTTAACTAGCATCTCATCCAGCAAAGAAGT
>CALNXK010000019.1:1377500-1390000 GCA_942486035.1 Porites lobata | reverse complement strand
AAAGAGGGGTAACGATGTTTCCTTTGAAATTGCATATCATTGATAAAAAGCAAGAACAGTAAAGGCCCCAAAATTGACCCTTGCGGGACTCCAGATGTTACAGGGAGGAAGTCAGAAGACTCGTTATGTATCACGACACTCTGTCTTCTACCCGATAAATATGATCTAAACCAAGCTAACAAGGATCCACCAATACCAAGGCATTCAAGATTAAATAGAAGTTTTTCGTGAAACACACGAGCAAAAGCCTTAGAAACATCAAAATAAATAACATCAACTTGTTCTCTCCTCTCAAGAGCGTTAGCGAATTGATGAACAACTTGAGATAGTTGAGACACTGGATTTACCTGGTAGAAAACCATGCTGCCAGAGGGTAAGATGCGGGCAAATAATACTAAAGATCTTATTATAAACCTGTCTTTCCAAAATTTTAGATAGGACATCAAGAAGCGAAATGCCACGGTAGTTTGAAACCCTCGTCTTAGACTCACATTTATGAATAGGGACAACATTTGCGTCTTTCCATTTTTCAGGAAATGTCTTCAAGCTCTAAGGACAAATTGAATAATCTGCATAACGAAGGTGAAATTCCAGTAGCACATGCTTGCAATAACTTACTGGGAAGACCAACAGAAGCTTTGTTAACGTAGAGTGATTGAAGCTGTTTAAGAATGTTGGTAGGGCTAAGGCGTACTTCAGACAATTCACGTTTAATGCTGTAGTTGAGTCTGGGTAGACATACAGCAGCGCTGCTAGAGTCAGATGGGGCAAAAACTGAGTGAAAAAACACCTTGAATAAATTAGCTTGATCAATAGGTCTTTTAGCCTGTACCGATTCATATTTAATTACCCCGGGAATTCTTAGTAGTTTTGGTAATCGCTTCGTAATATGACCAAAATTTGCGAGGATTGTCCCTTAAGGAAGAACTAAGCTTAGTGAGGTGACTACGTCTTTTAAATTTAACCATGTTCTTAACCTGTCGTCAGTCAAAAAAAAATCTTTCGAAATCTTTCCCTCAAATTTACAGAATCGTTTAACTTAGCTTTACGTCGAGTTCTGTTCTTCTTTCTAATTAACAATAACACTTCTGTTTCAATCCATGGCGGTCTATTGACATCCTTGATTACCACTTTTGGAACAAGATAAAAAAACATGTCATACCAGCAGGCAGTACTGGCGTCAATGTCATTGTCCACAAACACAGTGTCCCTCCTCAGAGCGGACTCCAAGCCAGATAAATCAGCCTTCTTGAGGTAGTAAACTGTCCGACCTGATTTCTTCAAGCGCTTGAGTTTTGTTAACATCGAGAAACTGACCGCGAGATGGTCAGAGCTGAAATCCTCAACGGCGCTAGCATCAAATATTTCTTCAGGATAATTATTTAAAAAAAAGAAATAATAAAAAAAGAGTTCTCTCACTTTTGCCTCGCCGTGAGAGAACTCTGCTAGCAGAGAAACTCTTAACTGCCTTCATAAAAGAAGGACCGACTTTTTAATACCCAAATATGGATGAAAACGTCAAACTTTTTCACTAAGAGACACCATATGGACAAATCTGCAATGGCCTGCATTATGGAATTTAGGAAGATCGGCATCTTTGAGAGAAAACTTTCCTTGATAGAGGGGTGTCCGTAAGCGGTCAGACTCGGCTGTACCACTAACGTGTTGTGCCGTTAAAACACTGAAACAAGCATTCCAAAAGGCACTCGTTTAAAGACCTTGAATGTTTTTGTCTGTTCTGTGTGTGTTGACTAACCTGGGATTTCTAGGCGACTCTCCACGCTGGGGACAAATTTTTTGTTGACCATGGAAAACTTTGGTTATGGGCAAGGGTCCCAATTGTTATAACGTTAAATCAGTCCTGCTTGAATGAAGAATTGAAAAATATCAGCAAATTTAAATGGCTGAGCGCTAACAAACTCACACTTAATATGACTAAGAATGAGTTTATGCTAATCGGATCGAGACAAAAGCCTAGCACCCTAACTGCCTCTCCCGATCTGAACATCAATGGTACTCCCGTAAACCTCTCTGGATGCAAACCTTACCTGGGGCAGCCACATCGAGAAGTCGGCTGAAAAAATTGCCTCTGGTATTGCAGCTATCAAATGGGTCAGGAAATTTGTTCCCCGGTCCAGCAACATTGTATCTACAAGCCTTGATTCAGCCGCATTTCGACTATTGGCGAAACTGAGGTATAAAACTAGCAGACAAAAACTTCAAAATCGTGCAGTGAGGGCCCTACCTTTCTCAAACTATGACGCAGATTCATCGCAGCTGTTCTAAAATTTGAATTGGAAACATTTTAGTGCTAAGCTTCTTCTTCTTCTTTTCCTATATTTTTTGTAATTAGTGTGGCAAATAAAATAAAATAAATAAATAAAAAGCTTGAAATTCAAGACGCCTTAATCGTTTTTAAATCCTTCAATGGCCTTGCTCCTGAGTACCTAAGCTCCAAATGTATTGGTCGATCTAATACCACTCCATACAATTTTCGAGATTCTGCAAACAAACTCCACAGCCAAGTACAAATTATCGCGGTAATAGTTTTCGCTAACAGTGGTGCTGTTCTGTCGAATAGTCTTCCTGAAGCTTTAAGGCAAGCAGAATAAGTAATTTTAAGTCGCATTTGAACGATTAGCCAGCCAGTAAAAATGCAATTTAGCTTTTAAACTTTTTAAAATATTTCCGTACCTGATGAATTTGTAACCGTGGCGATAAATAAAGATTACCTTAGTTACCTTACCTTTACCTTAAATTCTGAATAAGCAACCATAGTCTTAGTTGAAGTCAGCACAACAAGTTATTTTTCCATTTACCAATTCCCTCAGGGGCAGCCCCGACCGAATGTTTCTAAGTACATTAGAAGTGTCTCAAATTCTTTTCTCTATGCTTTAAAACCCTGTTTGTTTAATTTGTAACTTTACTATTTATCTGTTCGAATGTCTTAAGGGAACTTTGATCGTCTGAAAAATTTTTTGATGGCTTTATCGCATCATCCGAAACACCGTTCATAAACTACCCTGATGGGTCCGATCGAAAGTTCAAGGACATGAAGTAGCCTTTCCTTCATTAGAAGATTCTAGCGAAGGTTTTATCTTTATACTGAAGTTTCTAGGGGACCTTTTTAAACTGACTAAGCGTAATATCCTGGTTGTAAATGGGAAAAACAAAATCCCCGAAAACCTTAGGAAAAAAACTCCGAATGTTTTACTAGCAACGGTCATCAGCCTTTCTCGAGCTTTAGAAATTTCTAGAAAATATTTGCTCCCTCGAAAGGTTATTTTACAGAAAAAAGGCGCTGGGTGCGCCTGTTCAATAAGTGTTTTACACATAAAGAACACAATTTTACATAGGACATGCACATATTAAGCAAGTGCATATCTATTAGCCGCAACAAACAACGAATGCCAGACTTTAATTTTCGAGGAAGCATAAAGTATATAGCATATATACCGCCTAGCCAACACTGTCTAGTTCAGCCCAATTTTATGATTACAATTATTTATATTTTCCTAAGCTTGCGAGCGGGCGGAATCCTCCAAATCCTGCAATCTGATTGGTTCCGAGAGCGGGCGGTTTTTTACAGGGCGGATAAAGGTTGGGCGGTGAAACGAGCGCTCCGCTCTTCATTTAATGTGTGATGCGGAGTAGGACTGGCACGAGCGCTCTTTCCGCGCTTCCGGTGCGCTTGAAGGCCGGCGAAAGTTTCTTTTTTTCAAACCGGAAATCCTATTTTCTTTCTGTAATTTCAGGCTACGATGTTAAATAGATAAATTCGTTTCATAACAATATCAATAAACATTTTCATATGTTTGTGTCTGTACGTCTATAAGTCAAACTTGTTGGTCGTACAATGCCAAAATTTGAGTGTAATTTGAAAGTGTTGAATACCTCTTCCTTCCACTAAATATCACCTAATCGTCTTCAGCCGTTTCGTTTGCAAAAGCTTAACACTTCGTAACCTCAATTTTTACATATGTTAAAGGGGGATAAATTTTATATAACATAACAAAAAATTAGATTGATATATATTGATATAGTGACGTTGTACTTCTTCAAACTTTGCTTCTCGGGTGCAACGCGCCATGGCGATTCGCACAATGCGTTGCAAATCCGGCAACCGCATGTAAACAAAATTTATTGAGGTTAGTTGTAAGGTTTTTTCTCCTTTTTTCTCTCTAAAACAAAACAAGGTAAACAGTAAAAACTGAGGGGAAACTAATTTTGAAGTTTCGAAGAAACAGAAAGACGTATGAGATGTTTTGTTCAAAATTAAGAAGAAGGATGATGGTGATTGAAATTAGCATAATTTCACCTTGCACGAGCTGCACGCATTTATAAAATACACGTCATCTAGTTATGAAGCACGATCTGCTGTCTTTTAGTTTTGCCATGGATGACATGGATGCGATTTTCCTTCGTGTTTTAGACAGTACTTAGTTGTTTTTGTTTTGGAATAACATCGACATTGGCGAGTAGCAGAACGAAAATATAATTCAGAGGTAAAGTCATGAAAGTAATAAAAGAAAGCCTTTGAAAGAGATGTTTGTCTACTCCAACTAAACCTCCCGCAAAAAATGGCAACATTTGCCTCTCGGAGACAGCGTACCAGCACAAACGAACGACGAAGAAGTGCAAGAAAACAAATCAAGCCGCCATAATTCAGTGACAGCGGCAGTGTCTAATGTACAAACCACGTCGCAAGCCCTGACCGAAGTCGAAAACAAGCGACATTTCTAAGCAGAGTCCCAGTCCACTGCATCACACCTTTTTGCTCAGACGCGCTCGCTTCGCCGCCCAACCTTTATCCGCCCTGGCTTTTTACGATCTTGCCCGCTAACCCAGGCGGAATCGTTGGCAGCTTTATTCACAAGTTTGTTTGTTGTTTGTGAATGAGCAAAACCGGTGATTTTTCAACATTTTTCTTTTAAAACTTGCGCTATTATTAGCATTAGCTAGGGACAGAAGCATATAACCCCGAAGCGTATAACTCTGTCGCAAAGCTCGGGTTATTTAGAGAACCAATCAAAATTTACTTCCTAATATGGAATTACTGATAAGCGAGATTGTCGCGCAAAACTTGTATCGCGATGTAACTGATGAGGTGCAAAAAGCATTTACTGTTTTAATACGAGGTAATATTTTACGAAAAACGGAATACAATATTAATCCCCAAATGACCTCAAATGACCAGGACTGAGTTAGTTCCTCCTAACAAGACAAAGTCGACTACAAATGACGTGCACCGCAAGAGAAGCGGTTTCTTAAAGTTGTTACCTCAAAAACGGTTTTTGCGTGACCATTAGTGCAAACAACCTTTAAAAAATCACTTACTATCTATTTAGAATAACTAGTAACATATATTTTCAAATAAAATTCAGTAGTTGCTAAACTCAAAAGTAAAAATTGCAAAAAAATTCGCTGACATCTTCGCAGAAGTGATGCGTGTAATAAGACTTAGATGCCGGCGATCATGTTTTCAACTAATGTTAAGGATGAACAAACAGAAAACAATAAACAGACAAATTGTTTCTTGAAAATTTTTATTCGAAAACCCATAAGTTAACCATTAAAAGCAATTCAGGTAACACTGACTGGATCGTGGATCTGTTCCCACAAGAAAAATCGGCTAAGCACATGGCAAAATTAAATTTAATATCTGTCTCAGATCGGGCGCATTTCCCAATTTATCTTGAAAACTCTATCAAAAATTTATAAAACGTCTATGAAACATTTATAAATACATAAATTTCCTCTCAATAACGTACTTTCCTTGAGTATAAGGTGTAAAATGTAAGTTACCTGAAAATTCTTTAAAAAGGTTGCTGACTTGGTCGCAGTGCAAAAAAGGACAAGCGCTCCGATCCGCCGTGAAAGAAAAAAGGTGGAAGTCCTCGAAGGTACATTTTGCTGCTTAAAACTTTTCTTTGTCCTCAAAAAGAAAACAAACCTTCACATGTCACACGTCTAATCAAAACTGCCATGCATGTGTTCGCGTACTGTTCTGGGTGAATGAAAAAATGTAAACTCACAAAAGATTCCGTTCCCACTTCGTCGGCGGTTTGAACAACGCTTCTGCAAAGCTTGCCATATCATTTTTTTTGCAGTCGCCATGCTGAATGAGAACAGAAGTTGCAGTTAACTGGTTTGCCGTGGTAGATTAAAGGTTTGCAGCTAGTAGCCTCAGGATGATCTTTGTCGGTCAAACAGCTGCAGGCTGCTGATGCATTTTGCTATTTTCGGCGAGAGGCTTTGCGATGTCGTGAAGAAACGTAAACATCCTTGTCCTACTTCGTCGCTGCTCGATGTTTTCAAGCCATACCGCTTATAACTTTGTGGCTCTTTATGTTTTGCCAGGGATGCATTTTATAGCAGCGTAATTACTTCATCTTTTACGCCACGAAACGATTTCTTTCGGCCGTAGAAATTACATGTATAAGCGTTGCAGGCTCAAAGTTTTTAGCCTTGAATCTCTGATTCCATATTTGGGCAAAATAACTTTCCGTGCTTCTGATTGGACGGCTGCGCCGGCTAAAAAACCCGAGCTCGGTTCTTAACACATAAGGGGAAATTAAACGCTTCGGGGTTATATGCTTCTGCTAGGGAAAAGTCAATTTTGTTATTCAGACAAAACATCTGAAAGGAAAATTAAGCAAGTGAGCCAGGAAAACCGCCAAAGTAAAACAAAACGGGCGGCTCTTGATGTCGCTCCACTAACTTTTTAACCTACGCTGTAAGTACTGCAATCTTGCTCTTATGCTCCGTTTATTCGACATTTTTCCTCTGTTTGTAGGTTTGTTTTCCATTTTTGCTGTCTGAATCTAGATTCTGCCGTTTTTCATTGAATTTGCCTCGCTAGTTTCTACTTTTCAGAAAAGGTTGTTGTCAACGATAACCATGTAGCTTTCAATCTTGAATAAACAACACGAACAACTTTTCCAGTAGTCAGTTAAAATCGCCGTTTTTATTTCTTTGTTTATATAATTGTTTAGTTACCCATATCGCCTTCTTTTATTCGAATTCACTTCAAAACCCTAAGATTGGTATGTGTAATTAGCTCTGTTTATAAAGCCTTTGTGCCGTTTTTATCCCGTTCGATTGAATTAATATTAAAGAAAACATTCAGCCGAAGAAAATCTTTGCTGTGTTTTCTTTCCTGTGGCTTTTATCCTTGTTTGACACTCAGATTATGAATTGTCTACCAAGACACAAAAACCTTTCTTTATTCTAAAGAGAGCTTAATTGTGAAAATATGTAAACTCCAAGTTAAAAATCATGTAATATTTTGTTTTGGTTTGCAATCGATCGTGCGCTTTGAATAACAATTCAACACGAACGCGCCCTTCTTCAGCACACATAGGTTAGAAGCTGAAGTAAAATTTTCCTTAAACTTTTAAATCTCAGTAGGAAAAAAATAAAAATGTTTTTCTCCGGCCTAGGTCGGTCCGTATTGGGAGAAACTGTGCCCTCGCGGTCTGAGTACGGCCTCGGGCGGTACTCAAGACCTCGGGCACAGTTTCTCCCAATACGGACCTCCCAGCCGGTGAATAACATATATATATGCGCGTTGGTTATATTTTTGAATCGCGTTTTTTGGCAGGAAAGATTTAACCGATTTCCATGATTTTTGGCATCCTTAATAGTTAAACTTTAAGAAAATGCTATTTATTTTCTTATAGGTATAAAAACGTTTGAGATATCGGCATATGTTTAAAACCGCATTTTTACAGAAAATGCCAATAATTTCAAAACCCGAAGACAGATTTTTCTCTAACCTCGGCAAATAAGCCCCAGAACACTCCAGTTTTATATCTGCAAGTTTGAAGTCGATCGTGACCGTAGAACTCGCTGCACAAATAGCTGGTCAAATTAAACCTTAAAATGCAACGCTAACACATTTGTGAAAACTGACACACAAATAGAGGACAACTGCCGACGGACTATCTCCTATCTGCAAGGGTATTCTTGCCCAAAGCTTCAGTTGCAAGAAATTGAGTAATCAGAGACCTATGGCAAATACAGTTCGCAATACAAGAAGACCAACTTTGCGCTGAATGCGGGGCAAGATTAAATTACATCTATTTATCAAAGTTACTGTGTATTTGCCCTTCTCTTTTCAAAACAAAATCTTAACAAAGCACGATATAACATCGAAGGAAATCTCCTACCAGTTTTTAGCACTGAAGGTTCCCGTCTTGAGGAGAAATAAGGCCATAAAAAACTCCAGTACTTCAACCGATCCATAGTAGCCTACTATGTTGGAAATTAAGCCTCTTTTTGGACTTCCCTTGGACTTCCCGCATACTAATTTGGATTTCCTGCATACTAATGACGGTCTTCCTGCATATATAATGAAGTGGATAGGTTTACTAATGAGCGTCTCTCTACTTCAATGAAAACAATAGGTTTGCCTAGACTTGCCCGGGCTCTTTTAACACGGATTGGCTCATGTAGAATCTGTTAGCCCCGTTAGTGGATTCGCTCTGGATTCCCTCGCAAAAAGTGAATTCCCTTTATTAATATGTATAAGTGTCTCCCTGCAAACTAATTTTTTGACTTCCTCCATACTAATTCGGTATAGGTTTACTAATGAGCGTCGCTCTACTACAATAGAAACAATAGGCTTGCCTCGGCTTGCCCGTGAAGTAACTTGAGCCTGGTTTGAACGTCTATTAAAAGGTAAAAATAGGAATAAGAGAAGCGATCACCTAGCAACGCGAGAAACGGCTTCCTATATCTAATTTAGCGCTAAAACTCGGATATATAAACAAAACACATACACAAAGTGGAGTTGAAAAGCCTTTATTTTAATTTAGTTTATGTCTTCTTATTTAGCGCTAAAACTCGGACATATATAAACAAAACACATATACACAAAGTGGAGCTGAAAACTCTCTATTTCAAGTTTGTCTGACGTTTTCTCCGTTCTATCTCGAAGAAATGAAAAACTATTAAAGTCTCAGAGTTTCACGCACCGTTAGTCAGTTAATTATGCCAGTTCATAAGCCCAAAGTTGAATACAAATTAGTTCATCTCTACAGCTAGACCCGAGGGAGCACCTTGACGTATTATTATATAAAGAATTTGAAATAACTTAACAAGGATCAATTAAAACACGCGACTAATAATTGCTAAAAATAAAACAAGAGAGATACCGTTTTAAAAACTTCATTGAAAACAATGACAAAAAAAGTCAAATAGACAGCGATTTGTAAAATATAAGGAATGGAAATTAATTAATCTTCATCTTCTTCGCTCATGGAGTACTTATAAGGTTTGAATTTCTTATGCCGACGTTTCCTCAGCTGTTTGGCATGAGCTTTATGATCATCCAAATAATTTACAAATTGAATCCGACGCCTTTTGCGTTTCGGGCCTTGTTGTGATGGGGTTTCTACTGTGGGAGGAGGGGTCAGGAAAGCAGGATTTAAGGGTGGTGGAGGGGTGAGGCTTTCTTTGTCAGGTTTTTGAGAGATAGCCGCTTGTGTTAATTCAGGTGTTACCTTAAAGGTGTTGAGGGGAGTGGAGAATGCTGTCGTTGCTGTCGAAGAATCTTGTGTCCTTGATGTTAAGTCTGGAACGTGCTGATTATTTCTTCCGGTCGTGTTCTTGTATTTAATTGTTCTTTAAAAGCCAGGTATCTGTTTTGCAACTGAAAGTATCGTTTAGCTTTTTCATCGTCCCGAAGATCGTTTCGAGAAAGCACGTCATCCATGTTGCCTTGTATTTCTTGCATGGCTGGAAGAAGCGGGACAGGCGAAAGAGTTTGCTCCTTCAGATATTTTAAAGCTCTTGAGGAATATTTTCTTGAAACCCTGCTTGGTTAAAGCCTTCTTCACTGGGCAGGACGTTTGTTCGCAACCGACAATTAGCTTGGGTAGTAGTTTTCAGATCAATCAGAAGATAACCAAAAGGTCTTTTTACGGCCACTTCGTACTGATTGAAAAAGAAATAAATCATCCGTCTGCCCGGGATACATTTGCTTGGCCAGAGTCAAGATTTGCGATTTGTCTCGTGGATTCTTGAATAACACCAGATAATGGCTGTTTAGGCTTATGCTGTGGCTACCTTTCCCCTGATGAAATAGATTCTGCACGATATAAATCACACTCAGATTGCGATGATGAGAACCACGAGTAAATAAAGAGGTTCACAATTCGCTTGTCTTTACTGGCGTCAATCATCTGATCATCAAACACGATCAAATTCCGTTTGTTCACTTCAGAATAGGAATCCTGCTCCAAAACCGTACGTAGGAATTCCCTTGACGAATTCAACGTGTGGCATGGCGACTAACATTTGTGTATACGCAGGCTGCCATTTTCAATAACACCAAACGATCCTCCCCGGGTAAATGGCCTCTGAAACTTGTTGCAATAGAGATCGAACCCACGCCGTTTTTCCGGACCCGGTCATTCCGGCAATCATGGAGGTGAAAGGATGCTCGAAGTGAAATCGCCGATATTTCTCTGAAAACATTGGAACTGTTTGAAATGGGGTGAGACCGGCATTGCGTTGTTCAGACATCACGTGCCTTTGCATATTATCTTTTCTACTAAAGGATTTTTCGCAGACAGAACAGAACAGAACCAATTCATGTCAACTCCTCAGGAGCAAAATGGAGACTGAGAATAAGTTAGAATGTTGCGCATTTATATAGGGTTTTCAGGCCATCAAATTCCATTGTTTTCTCTCCTACTCATTTCTATTGTTTTTCCCTCTCCCTCCTCGTCCTCCTCCTCCACATCATTTCCGGTTTTTCCCTCCTCCTCCTCCTCCTCCTCCTCCTCCTCCTCCTCATTTCTATTGTTTTTCCTCCTCCTCCACCTCCTCGTCCTCATTCTACTGTTTTCTATCCTCCGCCCACTCGTCTCATTTTTTTTCTCCACGAGATTCTATAAAAGACTGCCAACTGCCATCTTTAGTTCATTTTTAAGGAATGTCTCGTGTAGTGAACAACAATCGTGGTTTTTTCAGCTGTTAGCTGATTAACTATAAAAAATTGCGATAAAACATTTCTTAAAATCATTTTAAGATTAAAAAATTGCTAAAAAGCGACGACGTTTCGACGTTAGCTGAACGTCATTATCAAGCTGATTGCCCTGCTTATCAGCGCCAGTTTCTTTTAAAGACAGCTACTCCGCAACAACTACATGCACTAGTCCAAGTCTTATACAATATACCTCATGGGACACATTCCTATCTCCGAAGGAAATAAGCGGATATTGCTGCGATATAAGGATGTTTTACTTGACCTGTCCAGTCCAAATGTTCCTTTCAAAACAAAGAAGCGAGTCCTTGTACAAGAGGGTAGTGGTTTTATTGAAGATGTATTAGCCCCTGTTGTTTCAAGCTTAGGATTTCTAATTCTATAAAAGAGGTGACGCAACGGCAAGTTGATCATTCGAAGCTAAGTCTGTCACGGGTACTCATCAAAATGAAGAGAAAGATAGATTTGGTTGAAGAAGAACACGAGAGTGAAGAAAGCGAAAGTTCTGGTGATGAAAGCGAGGATGAAGAACCCAGAATAAAAGAAGAACCAAGAATAAAAGGTGTTTTGAGTCATCTTTTCCGAGCAGTGCCGAAAAAGCGTGCTTCTGATTTGCTGCATAGTATGGCCGCGCCCAAAGTTATTCTTTTCTGGACTCCAAGCGGACAATTACTTCGAAATAAACGCACCCTTCCCCTACTATAGCGGAGAACGCAGAAGAGGATTAATTAATTTCCATTCCTTACAAATCGCTGTGTATTTGACTCTTTTTGTCATTGTTTTTAATAAAGTTTTTAAAACGGTATCTCTCTTGTGATTTTATTGCTAGCAATAAAAAACGATCCTTGTTAAGTTATTTCAAATTGTTCATATAATAATACATCAGGGTGCTCCCTTGGGTCTTTCCTGTAGAGCTAATTTGTATTCATCTTTGGGCTTATGAACTCTCATAATTAACTGACTAACGGTGCGTGAAACTCTGAGACTTTAATAGTTTTTCATTTCCTCGAGATTGAAAGGAGAAAACGTCAAACAAAAATGAAATAGGGAGTTTTCAGCTCCACTTTGTGTATATGTGTTTTGTTTATAGCGCTAAATAAGATATAGGAAGCCGTTTCTCGCGTTGCTAGGTGATCGCTTCTCTTATTCCTATTTCTCTTTTAATAGACGGTCTGAAATCCGAGCCCAAGTTACTTCACGGGCAAGCCGAGGCACGCCTATTGTTTCTATTGTAGTAGAGTGACGCTCATTAGTAATCCTATACCGAATTAGTATGGAGGAAGTCAAAAAATTAGTTTGCAGGAAGACACTTATGCGTATTAATAAAGGGAACCCACTTTTTGCAAGGGAATCCAAAGAGAATCCACAAACGGGGCTAATAGATTCTACATGAGCCAATCAGGGTTAAAAGAGACTGGGGAAGTCTAGGCAAGCCTATTGTTTTCATTGAAGTAGAGAGACGCTCATTAGTAAACCTATCCACTTCATTATATATGCAGGAAGACTC
>CALNXK010000019.1:1280000-1365000 GCA_942486035.1 Porites lobata | reverse complement strand
GCTTCCATCTCAAAAAGGCACCCTGTTCAAGACGCTTAATAGTAAAATTCTATATCCTGTTTAATACTCAAGACCTTGTGTCTAGCAGCACATAACTGTATTGGCCAAATAAAGGAGTGCCGCCTTCCCCCTCGAAACCTGCTCCACTCTTCAGTCTAGGGCTTGTTTTAGAACAAAAGCACTATGATCTCATAACTAACATCAATCGCATAACACCATTCTTCACTGTTGACACTCGCGTTTGGAAAATCTAACATAAACATAGATTCGCATGTACTGCATTTGCTGCTCAAACATCATAAGCTGAAGAAAGGATCCTACGAATGACTTGCAACTACTCTACTCAACGTGCCAACAAGGGTAGCATTAAGGCTTGATATTATTGCCCTTGTTAAGTCGAAAAGATGACTCGCATGGCGGCAGATTCTCCAGTTTGACCTTCCGGCCCTAAGCTTGGGGTGGATCTGATGGCAAGCACATCCACGGTATGCCACCTCTTTCCGTACAGTTCACAAACGGGTGCTTCCGTATCTTGAATTTAAAGTTCTCCTCGGACTGATAATGGCCACTCTTCCCGCGATAATGGCCATACCTCAGACGTACCCTCCATTGCTTGGAGTAGCTGGACTGCCTTCCACTTCCCTTTACCAAAGAAGGCAGAGATGTTATCAAGGCCCGTGATCGAGTTTACACCGATAAGTGCTCCTCGTGAAGCAGTGGTTAACATTACCTGGGTCAAGTTGCACAGATTTAGGAAAGTTCGCGCCTCTTCCCTCTGTTCCCTTTTTCAAGTAGCACCCTTTCAAAGTCAAGTTTTTGCTATGAGCAAGCAGTAGGACAAGTCTTTTGACATTTTTTATCAACATCTCCAGCTACACGACAAACGCTACGTCTACGCGCCTGCTGCACGAAGATAGTTACTCTAAGCGACCACATGGAACGGAGCTCCAGAGAAGATCTACAACTTCTGCAAGACGTTCTCTGCTTGCCCAAACTGTCCCAGAAGTGCCATCCAAGCACAAGAGTAGATCCTTGTTGCGAACCTTATGCACAGCCTTCACCTTGGCTTTCTTCGCTGGATTAAAGTGAGTGGGGATTGGATGAGTAACGGCTCATTACAAAGTCATTCGCTGGCTGCTTTGTCTTGCAGTCAGTCATCACTTACTTCTGTGTGGACAAGCTTAGCGAGTTCCAAGTCTCTCTCGCTGGTGAACTTAGTTAGGCCATTACATTGATATTTTATGAGATGTGCGGAGAATTCACATTCAGCTGCAACCTCTGAAATTGATTCTGGTCATGGAAGCGTAACTGGGTAAGGTTGTCCAGTAAAAATTGTTTTCAAGGGGAGACTCTATTCAACGCACTTGCAAAGTATACATATTATTTATTTACTTACTTTATTTGCAGTGTACCAGCTCACGTGTAGCAGCTGCGATCAGCAATACATTGGTAGCACGACACGCTTCATCCACGACCGCGTAAAAGAACATCTCAATAATAAAAACTCCTCTGTCAAAAAACAAATCTATCCTTGGCAGAACAAAGACTATAAAGACATTGAGGTCAAAATTATTATGAGCGAAAACGACCCCGCTAATCTACGCCTTTATGAAGCATTTTATATAAGAAAGTGCAAGCCTAAACTCAATTCCCGGGAGGAATGTAGTGAATTCGCAGACCTTCTATTTTAGTATTTTAGTATTTCAGTATTTTAGAGACCATTCTTTAGCGCTCTTAGAGGTCCTTTGTCTAGAGACATTCCATCATTAGAGAGTTGTATTCCATTCACAGTTTATTTCTATGGCTTTCATACATACGTCACATCTTTGACACATTTCACCCTACACCTTCTTCGCATATACATATAGTGCGCGCGGAATATTTTCCCATCCCTGATGATGCCGTTGAACGGGGAAAGATTGGATAAACAGCGATATAGGCCTCACTAGAACAGCCTTATATTTTTTGATTATGCTGCTGAAGGACAACATGAACAAATTATATTTACTCTTTTCTGAAACAATTTTTTTAGACCTCACTTTTTTTTCTAGTTATTGTACAAATTGCGAACTGCTGGTCTTATTGAGTGACCAATAACGTGCGGTGTTGATTGACATGGGACGTCAGGTAGTTATAATATAAGCACTAGAATAAACGGAAGTCATGTTTTTAGTTCAAATATATTTTAAATCTACGTTAAAACGAGATTTGTTTACGTTAAAAGAATATGAGCAACTTTTCAGCCTTCCCCGAATTTCGAGATGGCGGCCAAAAGGATATTATGAGGAGCAAATTTAAATTTCGATTTACAAAGTAAAAGCTACCGTTTTATCCTTGCTATCATGGATTTTTTTATGGCTTAATAGTCAAAGATTAACTTTAGACATGTTTCGGCTGTTCCCCTCAAGTGAGCCATAAACTCAAATTTTCGGGTCTCAGTTGATGGACTAACTAGCTTCTGATTGTGTTTGGCCTATCAACACCGTATTTCCTGCTGTTTGATGAAGGAAAATAGCACTGTCACTTCGTCGTTATGACTGGCTCTTCTCACTGTCGGCGAGCAAATTCTCCCCTGGGAACCGTTCTAATTATAAATCTACTCGGTCTACTCCAAGGGCTTGTATGGGAGATGGACTCTTCATTTGATGGGCTCCTGACGTGGACGATTGCCTTTCCGTTGCTGATGACGTTGGAGCTACAGTGGAGTTGCAGCAGTCCTTGGACAAGATGATGGAACGAGGTGGATTTAATCTAAGTTGGCCGGCAAATCGAAGGAAGTTCTTAGCCACAATGCCGAGCAAGAGCAGGCGTAGTCCAGTACCATTGATTTCAATGCAAGTGAACCGCTAAAGGCACTGGGAATGTGTTGGAATGCATTAACTGACTGTTTCATCTTCAGTGTTCCAGCGAGCGTGCTCACTGCTAATGATCCCGAAACTAAGAGAAGCCTGTTGAGCATTGCTTCAAAGGTTTTTGATCCTATGAGACTAATCACATCATTTACGATCAGGGCGAAAATGTTATTCCAAGAGGTTTGGCAGCGAGGTTTAAAGTGGGAAGACCGTTTGGACGATGACATTGCTGAGCAGTGGAGGTCGTGAAAATCAGAGCTTTCACAGTTAAGTTGCATCACCATTCCCCGCTGTTTCATGGGAAACATTGAATCAAGTTCGAGCGTAGAGCTCCACGGGTTTGGTGACGCTTCAACGAAGGCGTGCGAAGCGGCAGTCTATATCAGGTGCGTGGATGAAGCTGGCCATATTTCAACTCATCATGTCATGTCCAGATCAAGAGTGGCTCTCACTAAGACTGTGTCGTTGCCAAGATTAGAGTTACTTGCGGCTTTCACTAATGCAAGATTACTGAAGTTCGTTGCAGAATCCCTAACACTCAAAATAGATCGGGTAGTGTACTGGACCGACAGCATGGCGACTCTCCAGTGGATCAGAGGTTCAGGTTGTTAGCGGAAGACAATCGTAGCGAACGGCGTTGCTGAGATTCAGTCCACCTGGGAACCACAGCATTGGAGACACTGCTCAGGGGAGAACAATCTTGCGGACGTATTGACATGTGGATCAACGAGAGCTGCCAAATGAATTATCTGACTCTGTAGAGAAGGAGAGAAAACATAAACAGACAAGAGCTTGTGCGGAGATTGCCAAGAAACCAGTGATCGATTCGTGTAAATATGAGCGATGGCAAAACTTAGTACAAGTGACAGCATATATGTACAGTTGTACTTCGAGGTGTTCAAGCTTTCAAGTCAAAAACAAGTTCAGGCTGCAAAGAACTGTCAGTCGAGGAGTTACAAGACGCCAAGTTATACTGGTACCGACAGATACAATGGGAGGTGTACCAAGCAGAATATGAAAGGCATGAGGAAAACATTCTTTTGCCAAACACCAGTGCTATCTCGAAGTTGGATCCCTTCTATGACAAGAGAGGTCGGTTGCTACGGGTAGGAGGAAGATTGCAGTACTCGTATTTACCTGAGGGTACCTAACATCCAATTATCTTACCGCATGGGCATCCAGTGGTTGAAAAGATCATATAGAGTGTGCATGAGCAGCTGCTTCATGCTGGACCAAAGAGCACCCTTTCGGTCCTACAACAAGAGATTTTGCTCGCCAAGGGACGTCCTGAAGTAAGAGAGTTCCGGGAAAGTGCCTTGATTGTCAACGTCAACTCGTCGACCCATGTTCACAAAAGATGGCACCATTGCCGTCAGAGAGGGTGTCATCGTCTCCAGCCTTCACACACGTCGGAATAGACTTCGCGGGGCCGTTGTTTGTACTATGGGGTCCCACCTCAACGAAGGCTTACATTTGCATTTTCGCGAGCGCCTCTTTTCGCATGACTCATCTAGACTTATCAACCAATGAGTTCTTCTGGACGTTGATTCGTATCATCAGTAGAAGAGGACTCTGTAGCACCATTTGGTCCGACAATGCAAAGATGTTCAAGAGTGCCGACCGCAAGATCCAACAGTTGTTCACACAAGAGTCGTCCGCCGATAGGCCACTGTAGCCAAATTGACCTCTGCGGGAATCAAATGGAGGTTCATCGTCGAACGCTCCCCTTGGCGTAATGTTTTTCTTCGCAAGGTTTTAGGCAAGGCGTTGTTGTCCTATCAAGAGTTGGCAACCGTACTTACTAAAATTGAAGCAGTTATTAACTCGATCGAGGCCGCTCACGTCAGTAAGTGATGATGTGAGAGATCTAACGCCCTGTCATCAAGACCTTCGCTGATGAGCGTCTATTGGCTAGCAACCTGGGAATTTCATTTTTCCTTATAGCTATCCCTTTGGTAGCTGTTAAGGGAGACTCCATTGTTCTTGGGACATATCCAAGTCGCAGACGATAAAATTTCCCCTGGGTAAGTTACCTAGGGAAAAATCGGCCACACTTAAAAAATCAAATTTCCCTAGGTAGTCCACAAGTCGTCTAGGTAAAAAGTCTGTAGATTTACCACAGCTAATATGGTTTCAAACTGTTAAACAAAGAAACCTGTAAAGTCCAGGAATATTTCAGGAGTTCAATTGTTTATAGAATAGCCCTTTTTGCACAAAAAAAAATGTTAACATGGCTAATCTTTGGTAGCACTCTCCCTGAAACAGATATTGATCGGTTGTGTGTTACTTTGTATGTTAAGACTGCATAGCTGACCTTCAGTTGTTGCAATTATCGCTGACTACAATCGCATTTTCCTACAAACAGAAGTAAAGAGGTGGAAAATTGCAATAGGGTAATGAGAGAGCAGCCGAGCCAGCCAACTGAGCCGGGCTGGCTTCAAATTTCCCCAAAAAGTAGAGTAACATTTAAGGACGCGGGTAAGGAGGGTTTCGGTACGACACGGAGACACCACAGGGAACAGATGAGTTGTGTGACATTCAATATTACGCAATTAAATTCAAAGCGCAAATGGTCTTTGCTTACCTTAGAATGCGAACGCGACCTCCGATTGAAGTGAGATTGACCGAGACTGAGACTATCGGAGGAAACAAGTCTAAAGTAACACGATTCTACGGTAAGAGTGTTTAACCAAAAGGCGATTTGCGCTGTGCATTTAACTGTAATCAAGGTCAAACAGAACACCTCTGCTTTCCTGTTGCAGGCTTATCAAAGGAATGGATGGAAGCAAGTTCTGTTTTCCACTCTCATTATGAAAAATTTTTGTAACAAATTAGACCCAGTATTATCCAGAATCGTATTTTATGTTAATATATAGTTGCTTTCTCGCTATGATGTTTAAAATGAGTATTTTAATTTTTTTTTAGAATAAGTATTTTAATTGTATTGATTTATTTATTATTTAGTTTGCGAGCTTACATGGAAAACAGCTTTTAACTAAGTGAGAACTCACTTTAATAAACTGTGTGTGACTGTATGTATGTAACAAGAGAACTTGCTCCGAAAACAAAACAACCTCCAAGGTGAGGGATGACGGAAAAACATCTTTCGGCAAAGTACTCAATTGCATATTATCAAACAGTCTTGACAAAACACGCGCATTAACAGCAGTAGTCAATAGGGCTACTTCAGGGAGTAACCAATCAGAGCGCAGCAAAGACAACAGAAACTATTGTTTGAGAGGGCCACGTGACTCATTAGCATAGGGTACGTCATCAATTTGTTCACGTGACCTCATGGGGTAAAGAACATACGCATTCATAGGAAGACCCCTAGTTGCGTGGTGGTTGGACGCATGCGCAGTTCGGTCCAATGCTTTTGCCTGCGCAGTCACGTGAATGGGATGGTAGGCACATGCGCAGACCGCCAAAATACTCCCCAGGTCCCCCGCATTCATGTGAGCGCATTTCCGCGTAGACCTACTGCGCATGCGCAAACCATGAAAAGAAGCCCCAGACCCCTCACATCACCGGAAGTCTATGAAAAACACACTGTATGGAAGTCAAAATCATCTTTTTTAAATAAATCTCGACAGTAGCCTGGTTACAAACGGGACGTGTGTGAGGTCCGAGTGACGTCACGCCCTTTACAAATCTAACAGGAAGTCGAGTTCATCCCCAATCCTCTCGTAACCATAGGGATAACTCGATTTGGTGGCCACGTCGATCACACGCTTGTCGAACACTAACCCATACTGCTTGACGCACGGAACCACTTGAATTTGTTTCTTCTCTAAATCCCGTTTGAAATAATGAGGAGTGACAATGTTCAAATTTCGGCGAGAGTCCTGAGGCGAGTCTAATTCTGAGAGAATATTGTCTTTCATGGTGTGAAAATTGAGAATAGCAGAACTGCGGACGTTTAGAGTGAAACCGCGTACCTTACACACCACTTTGCCCTGTCGTGTCGCGTACCCCTAGTTCTTAGCGCCCCCAGAAACAAACTCGGTGATGACGTCCCCGTCTAATTCATCCGTCATGTCCCCCAGAAAATCACCCGTGGTGATGGAGGGTTGATTGGGACGCCATCGGTAGATCACACTGTCCGTATCATAGTAAAGGACTTGTTCCTGGAGGGTGTTCAGAGACTCATAGAGCTTGAGCCGAGCATGGCACGTGGTGAAGGCCGCCACAAAGATGTTGGTCTTGGTGCCTTTGACGGCATTGTCTTGGACACTGGTATAGACGCTTCCAAGATGTCGTCAGTACAGAGGCGGAGAGTGCTGATATCGAGGGCAGCGTCGGTAATGAGATTGAACAAATGGGCGGGGTCTTTGACAGTGACGGTGGTGGGTTTGTTGATACGCTCCCCGAATTTGCCCCAGAAACTGTTCAGCATCAGTTTGGCGGTGGAATTGGGTGGTAAAATGAACATGGAGAAATGAAGATTTTAAAAACAAGAAACGAGGGGGAAGACCAAACGTTGTGACTAAGGCAGGTGAAATAGTTTTGGAGAAGGCTAGATTCAAAATAGGAGACTCCACGAGGAAGCTGTAACATAGTTAGTCCAGAAAGGGTCATGAAAAGCTGTTTAAAATGTATAAAATTAGAGGCCCCTAAGATAGCCAAAAAAAAACGCTTTGCTTAGTCTGCCAAGCAACGCCCAGCTCGTCTCAAATTTGTAAAGAAGTACAAAAGCCTTGCTGTGGAAGGGGGCTGGGATGATTATCTTTTCTCGATGAATGCCCAAAATATATTTTTTCAGCTGCCTGGCTCCCGCGCACCAGGTGATAAAAAAACTCAAAGTGGATCATGTGTGGGTCTACACGCTGTATCCCACTTCATGCAGTAACGGCTAGAGAATGTGATATCTAGAGGATATTACACGGTGGCGCGAAGATATGAATTTTATTTTCGAATGGCAAAACAATATTTTACGAACGAGCGCAGCGAGTGAGTAAAATGTTGTTGTTGCCGCCAGAAAATAAAATTCATATCTTTAAGCCGCCGTGTAATGTTCTTTTTATTATATAGACAAAATGACATTAATAAAATAATAGAGCGAAATTACAAAAATTACGTCATCGATAAACTCACGTGTGAGATTATCCAAAATAAACCACTCGGGTCTCGGATGTAGTTTTTATGAATTTTACGAGTGGTATATTTTCCAGTAAAACACTCGTTTCCATATAATAAATATTTAACAATTATTCTTTGAAATCGAGGTGAATAGTGGCAAAATATTTACCGAGCCGCGAAAGCGGCGAGGTAAATATTCCCAAAGCCACTATTCACCGAGATTGAAAAGAATAATTGTTTTAGTATATACACACGAAGCGATCTCAACAAAATCAGAGAGGAAACCATTAAAAAGTACGATTTGATTGACAGATGCGTAACGCGTAAGTTTAAAAATAGATCTTTGCAGAATTTTCAAACATGGTAATTCACAAGTTTATCATTTCGCAAACAACAGCGTAATGGCTTAAATGGAACCGCTAAAAGCTTGAACTGTTTCCTTACCTGAGAAGAAAAGTAGAGCTTTGTTGTTTTCTGTTGACTCGCCAAGTTTATAGCCAAAAGGGTTTGTTGTGTTGTTCTTCGCATGAAGTGCTAACAAAAATGGCGACTCGGTTGCTCGAGGTAAGACGTCGTCTTCCTGTATCACTCTTTTTCCTGTTTACTTGAAACGTAAAATTTCTGCAAACATTTCCTTTTAAATTTTTTTGTCATAAATAAACTTCGATTTTTGAGCCAAAATGTTCTTGTTAGAAAAAGCTGAGTTCACGAAACGGCTTTTTCTACGCGAATACACGGGAGTTGTAAACAATCCATCAAGCAAAAAACTCAGCTACAGTAAATTGAAAAATGCCGTATTGAATCCTTCCAAGTCTTTTATTGCCTTAAAAAAAGTCATCCGTATGATTTTGTCGACTTTCAAAAGATCGTTCTCTAAAAAATGGGAAAAACACCGAGCTCACACATTATCCACTCGCTAGGAGGTGAATATTGTTGAATAGCCCGAGATTGTGAACCAATCAGATTGCTTAAATCACCAAGATCACTTAGTGTGTATATACTAAATATATATAGAGAGAGAGCAAAAAGGGTATGCCAGTTACTGAAATTCTGAATACATGTTCTCGATAGGGAAATATACATCTTCTGGAAATTTCATGTAAAAATAAATTTTTGACCAAAAGTTATAGTGCATGAAATTAGAGGAATGAACTTTTGGGACACCCTGTATACTAACTCGCGGCCTCGGTAAATATTCACCGCTAGCTAGCCACCTCCACTTCGGTGAATAATTGTTATCTACCCTATGAACAACTGGCGCCAGATCAGGTAAAGTGTTAACAATCGGTGCCGGTGTCCGCCCTCTGGGCTTTGCAACATGTAACTATGCCTGCTTCTTAGATGCAAATGAGGCTCTTTGAACGTCCCTTTGAATGTTCTTAGTAAATATTTCCTAAAGTGACATTTTCGTGAACACCGTCCAAGTTAGAATTTTCGATTTCTGTAGTTTCTGGAAACTAAAAGTGCGAAAGATTGAGTTTGTCGATGGTTGGAAAGATGTCAAAAAACAACCGTACAAGAGTTGTCTAAAAAAAATTCACTACCTGTGGAATCTTATCTGTAATAAGTCTCTTACGTCAATCAGTGATTTCCTTCAGCTACGTACAGAATTTTGTTCGTGGGAAATCATTCATTACGACTCAGATCGGGTTCTAAAGATTAACAAGGTCCTTTAAGGACAAATAACAACACTAACCTGTTAGAATTGTTTTGAGCAGGTTTTGAAAAACTGGCTTAAAAAGAACACTTTGGAAAAGATACAAAACCATGAAAATATTACTGTGAACAAAACTGAAATTATAAAATTACTACTGTTTTCGGCTCGACTATATTTTTTAAAACACGCTTTTAACGGCTTGCTTAAACCCCCTGAATATTAGGCTTGTGCCATTTGATTGAGTGGTTGGAAAAAAATTGCTCGATGTAGAGAAAAACACGACAGTAAACTTCGGCTTATAAGCACCCCCTGTTATAGTCCCATATACCTGTGAACAAGAAGATACCATCCGTCTCCCCGTACATCTCTTGTGGAAGCTTTGAGGGCTTACGTAAAAATTCTCCGTTGATTATTACTTATTGAAATTCTTAAGTAATTAAATAGTATGCAAGGCAAGTTCAGTAGTGAGAAAAATAAAATAAGCTGCAAGGTAAAAACGAAAAGAATTCATATCAACAACGTTTTATGCTTTGAACCTTTCATTAAAAAATGCCGGGAAAAATGAACCATCCCTATTTCTTAAAGCAAGGAACGTATCAATCGACGTTTTTAACTAAATATACTGCCTGTATGATATATTCCTCTCTTTTCTTTTGTTTTTCTTTGTCCCACGCTCGTGGTATGCTGATTAATTCTATTTCACATTTGTTTCACCGAGCTTAAAATTTACCATCTTTGATTCTTTCACCACACAGTACGACAGCGACATTGCTGATCCCTGCAGTATGCACCACGCGTGTCAAATATGAACCTAGTATATAGTCCCGCTTTCCATGAGTTCTCCGTAGCTCAAGTGGATAGAGCGCCCGCCCGGTGTTTCGGAGGTCATAGGTTCGAATCTGTCGCGGACTAAGAGTTTTTCTTTGTCCCACCCTCGTGGCATGCTGATTAATTCATTTTCACATTTTTTTCACCGACCTTAAAATTTACCACCTTTCATTCTTTCACCACTATATTCCTTTCTATCTATTTAAACAACACAAACCAAAAAACCGGAACACGATAACAACTATAAGCGGGTTTGAACCCCTGACACAATAGTGTGCGTTATAGACTTCCGTGAAGGGATACTGAATTGAAAACACCTTTAGCATGTTTTCCCACAATCCTGCTTATCTATACATCAATCCCATGCGAATGAAATTGTATGAACTAAATAAAACGGGACTAAATTGGATTATTACTTTCCTATTCTCTGATTCCTATTCTATTCGTCGTTTGACGTTCTAAATTAAATATTTCCATAACCTTTTCAACTATTATGCAGTCAATGATATAAAGTAACATGACTGTGATAAATGCCGGTGTACAATCATGTCGTCTGAATGGAAAAACAAGGGCAGGTGTTTCTTTGTTAGTGTTTCTGTACGCCTTCCAACCATGATTCTTTTGAAACTCAAAAACTGTCATTTAAATCATGCAAGCAGTTTCAATTTCCGCATGTCATGAACCCTTTATATCTATTGTGTTAGCTTGTAATCAATCATACAGTCTCGAAGGTGTTTAACAGCGAGACAAAAAAAGCTAGCTTCAACCGGGGAGTTTGATGTCATTAGTGTTGAATTGCAAACCAGTCATGAATATGATTGCCTTCAATTTACAGACCACCTTTCGCCTAATTATGTTATGTAAGTATCATTCTCAATTACTCTGCGATTGTTATTGGGCGTACGGTCATGGCACCAATGGCCCACCAACGATAACAGGCGAAAAGTGCTAGAGAAGACACTTACGAAAATTTGTCATGCACTTTCAGTTTTTTTTAAAGGAGGATACATATCAAATTATTATCATTATTTAACTTTCATCTTCATGGTTCTTTAATCTGAAAAGTACGGGAGGAAAATTAATTGGGTGGAGGAATCTTATTTCTCCCAGGTTGGCTGCTAATTACATCCTTTCACAATCCTAGACTATCTTGATCCCAATTCAGTCGAAGCAATATTCTATGTTTTCGAAAATTAAAGCCAGTCGGATTGCATTTTACGCAACCAAAGATTACATGCATGGCATTTAACTGAAGATACTATTACACACCGAAATTTTTAACGTGAAGACTTGCAGTCTAGCTTTGTGGAAAACAATTCCTCTGTCGTGAATGGTTTTACGTAGCGTAGAGAAACCAGTTTCGCAAAGTGTATTATACAAGATAGCTCGTGCTTTATCATGAGTGCGACCCTGCGAGGGCTACAGGAGAAGAAGGCCAGTCTACTTTCGCGAAAGAGTCTGCGCAGCGGATCCTGATTTGAAAACGTTCCAGATGAAGAAACGTTCTTACTATAGATACAGGGTGCAAGTTTCAGCTAAACGTTTCAGGGTCATGCTGCAGGAGTACAAGTTTAATTACTGTGTATTGAAATGAACTGATAGCGAATTTTCAAAAGATTCAGGTTTTTTAGACGGGTTCCTAGCTAAGACCGGTAGCTATTAGTGCTGAAAAACACCTTACATAGCTGGGAAAATTAATTTAAAAAAAATACCTATTGTCATGAGGCATGAAAGTTTAAGTATTGAAAACGTCCACTGACTTCGTGAGTAGTATTGGTGGCCCATTTAGGAATCACCGCCGCCGCTATTGTTCTTAGTTGTCAATCAAAGTTCTATTGTTTAAGACTCATCAAAAATTCAAGATGGCGGAGGGCGCTCGGAGAGTGCTCGGATCTTAGTGACTTATACATCGGTAAAGATGAACTTATATAGGTAGATCAAGGTCACTGCTCACCCTTGTGGGACAGAATTAATCCCTGCACACTACGCATGTGCAGTATCGATTCAAAAAGAAAAAAATTTTATCTTTTAGGGATCGAACTTGAAATCTTCTGATGTAGTGTCAGATGTGTTACCATTACACCACTGAGCCGCATATAGTGACAAGTATTTTTATTTCGTTTTTCTAAGAAATCGTTTACAATTAGCGCATAAAGCTTCCATTTCGCCAGCCCCAATCCAGACAACTTTGTTTAGGTCTGCCTCTTTCTTCTCAGCAGCTCTCTTCTTCTCTCTTTGTTGCCTTTTCATCTCTTTTCTTTTGAGGGTTCGAATATACTCTTTGAGTGTGAGAATATGAGTTTCTTTGAGTTTTAAAACAGCCTTGATATGTTTCATTTCTGCTTGACAGCCAAACCAAGCTTCCCCGAGCTCTTTACTCGATGACATCTTTAAAGCGTGAGCATTCTAAAAGTTCCTACATTGTGTGTCTAGTTTATAAGTTCCAGTCAGTGGTTTCCTATGCTAATTCATGTTCGCTTCAAATTTGCATGAGAGTTTGCTGAGTCAGCTGTTTTGCTTTTAAGTCTTAGAAAAAGAAAGACCTGAAAGAGAGAAAGACAGAATTGAACCCGTAAGCTTAAAGGTATTGAAAATTTACCTGGCGTCAGTACTAACGCTAAGTGTGTTCCGACGAAAGATTGATAAAAAATAAACGAGTCTTTCTGAATATTGGTTATTTACTTTTAATCATTTGGTGGTTCCTAAAAGAACCGTTTTGTCAAAAGACAATTAGTAGGATCTGTTTTTCCTACTTAGAAATTGAGAATAGAAAGCCCAGTTGAACGGGTAGGCAGATATTATTTGCCATTTCTCGCCAGGTACTTTTTCCGAGTAATACACAGCGATGTGTCTGGCAGGAAAGCCTTCCGGATCCACACCAATTTGTTCGTTGAGTTTAAACACGAACAAATAAAAGCGCCCATGACCTTCCTTCCAGCCCTCGTTTACGATCCACACATCTTCGTTGTTCTGTTCCCAGGTGAGTTTCGATAAATTCTTTAACAGATCGACTAAATCAAAGTCTGACTTAAACTTAGAGGTTTTCACATGTTCTTTTTTAGAAACATGCCTCTCGTTAATGTGATCTGCTTGTTCTTGCGTTAGGAAAGTTCCCTCTGTTTCAAAAGGCGAAGCCATCGTTGAAAATAAAATTTTTTCGGTTCATCTTAAAACAGATTGCAAAACAAAAAGAGTTCAACTTGAAAAAGAGCGAAAAAGGATCATTGTTTCTGCCGACTTAAAAGAGCGGTGCGCTAACGTTTTAAAACTTGAAAGAACGGCGAAAAGTAAGTGGGTTTTTGCCGCTCCACATTTGTGGTCTCCGCGCCAATGAGCGTGAATCTGGCATGAATAGCATAAAGGAAGGGTGAATTTGGTTAAGTCACTTTACTCTGCTCATCCCAGTGTTAAGAACTTCGATTGCTTTGAAGATTGCTCAAGATGAAGACTTTGTACCAGCTTGCCTTAGAAGCAGTGCCCAACCCTGGACTTATGGCCGAGACCTTCCTTGTCCCTCACCATCCAGCTGCCAGAGATTTACAGGCGTTGCAATATACCCAAGACAGAAACAGATATAGAGAAGAACATCGCGTCCTTTTCAGGTTTGTCTACGCAGATTTGTATTTTATCGAAACCATGTTTTCAAACACAACCATATATCCAAGTGATGTTGCGTTTTTAAATCGAATGTGGAAACAAATTGACGATTTACTTTAGTGAATGTTGTGTTTTAGACCGATTCTGGAATCTCTATTTTGGATTAAAGACTGCACTTGGTTAAGTGTGAAGACCAAATGTTATATGATTAAACTGTAAACGTGTTTTTAAACGTGCTTGTTGATTGTTTTATTTTAGAAATACTATAAACGCCTTAAAACTTCGAAGATGGAACACATATTGTCACAAAACGGAGTAGGTTGCGGTTAAGTACGCTAAGTACGGAGAAGACGGAAGATGCGCCCATTGTAACAGAATTAGGAGAACTCAATTAATGAGGAGGCGCCTTTAATTCGATTGTATTACTATTCGCCTATTCGTAGACGCTTAGCATTGTAAATGTTTGTTTGTTTGCTTTCTTTTAGGAAATGTTTGCGTCAGATTAAGAGCCGCCATTTTTGTAGATCGGCCCAATGGGTTTCATTTAGTCGAGAAACCTGTTCTCATTGTTTTAGAATTGCCGTGGAAGGTTTGAGCGTGGAGGGTCAAATGAAACATGACCGCTATGAAAGAGTGAATTTTGAAAGTGAACGGCGGAAAATTTTTAAGTTATATCGGGGTACACCAATTTTAGAAAGACGCGAGATTCTTGAAGATAGAGTAATGCAATCTCTTGGTTTGTTTTTTTAGAAAAGTGTTACAGGACATTCGTTTTTCACCATGTAATCCTTTTACGGAGTGGATTGAAATGAACCAGCAGAAAACTGATTTTCGAATTACCGTTTTAAATGTAACATTGGATGATTTAAATCTTATAGACGAGCCTTTTTTCCTCATATTACATCAAAGATCAAACGTTTTGAGCGAACCTACGCTCACTTAAAGTTAGAATTTCTTTGGTTTTTTCGAGATTATCAAGATGACTTTGTTGGACCAGATTCAGAAGGGATCTGATATGTTCCAGTTTGTAAATAAGAAAAAAGTGCTTTGAAAAGGACTTAGCCGACTAGCGGTTAAATACGTTCCTCTCATTGCATTTACTAAGAAAGTTATTGTCACATTTTACCGAGTTTGCGTGTAATTTACTTGTGTCTTTGGGAAAAAGAAATGAACTGAGATCTGTCAAATGAACGCTCAGGCAGGGAGGGATTTTCTTAAAACTGAATGAACTGAGATTTGTCAAATGAACACTCAGGGAAAAAAGAACAAAGCGTATGGCTGAATCAGCCAAAAAAAATTAATTAGAAAAACGAACAAAGATTATAGCTGAATCAGTCAAAAATTGTGACCCTCCACAGGATTTTAATGCTAAAGGTGAAAGCACGCGCACGACACGCTTTCACTTTAAAACAAAAGAATTTATTTTAACACGCTTTAGCACGCTTGCAATCTTGCCTCATTAGCAATTTCTTTTGTTTCAGAGGACACGCTTGAGACAATTAAGCGTGAGCAAGTCGAACAAAAGAGCGTGTTAAAGTTTTCAAACAAAAGCCCCGTGCGAAAAAATACAACACGCTTTCAGTGTGCGCAAAAGCACACAAGGCGTGTTATCTATAAGTTAAATAAATTTCCTCTACAAAAAGGAACCGCAAATGATTATGGACGGCACCCTTTTTTGGTAACTATCGAGAAAGAAAAAGTTTTACTTCATCGATCGCAGCGATAGTATCTGCTTGAAAAAATGTTGTCGCTTGAAAAGTATAAACAGTGAATGGTGGGACCTAGTGGATTTATGGGTAGAACTTTATTAGCATTGCTAAATCAAAGTTCTTTCCAGAAATGTTTACCGACGAAGCTGTGCAAAGGTTATCTTAATTTTCCTTAATTTATAGCACATTTGCAATTTTCTCAGAAACAGTGATCTTTCGGATCTTTCGCAGCAATCGCAGCGATCAAACAGCGGTCAAGTGCCAGGATCGCTAAATTGTATTTATTTTTTAGCGATTGCAAGGATCGTAGTGATCAAATTAAATCTAGATGTACCAAAATTCCAGTACGGTTGCAATGTTGCTTAATTGATCCGGCCGGCAATAACACAAAAAGCGAAGCCGGCATTTAAACAATGTATGCAAATCTGTTCTTCTTGAAATAGTACATCGCGTATGCTTCAGTCTTATTGTCCAAATTCGGTAATCATCCTGTTGTCTTTCTTGTTTGCCGTTTGTTTTACAACCATCATTAGCGTCATCAGAAGTATTACCGCCTACAATTATTTAAGTGTCTTAAGTAGTCTGCTACACGGCCGTTTTAGTGTCGTCACGCAACGTTCCTTCCACTGAAAACGGCTGTGTAGCAGACCTATAAGCGGCGTGAAAATATTTTTTTAGTATGTTGCGCAAGTTTACTGCGTCTTTTAACTGCCTATTTTACGTTGATGCACGAGTGGATTTGTCATCCTCCTGAAACTTGGTAGTGCCTTGAGGACTAAATTAAAACAAAACGGAATTTAAGATAAGACATAAAAAACAGTAGCTTTTATATTTACAACCAAATTTTTACACAGAAACTAATTTCTAAAGAAATAATCTACAAAATGCTAACCTTAGAGTGAAAAATTACCATGCCACTTTCCTATTACATTGCATATGAGAAACAAAACAAACGCCATGCCAGAGAAAGATACGTACACTAAGTATTACAATCTTAACTTCACGGAAAAAAAAATCAATCACCTTATCTCAGAAAGTTCTTAATTTAACTTAAATTTGCCTTTGAAGCCTTTTTACGACTGTTCTTCTTTTCCCTCTACACTTATTGTTTATTTTTGTACGAACATTATCCCATTGTTCCATAAATGAGGGCGAATCAAACTTATGGCACAAGATTTACGTCGCCGCAATCCTCACCCATGAGTCCTGAAATTTCACCATGCTCAACTTCCAACATGTCCTAGCATGGTATTACCTGAAACTTATCGCGCTTGTTTTGTCTCATCAAAGTTTTAAAAAACGAAATATATCCTATAGTACTATTGAATTATCGTTATTGTTTCGTCTGTTATGAACGCAGCGACGGAAACATGGAAAAACGGGCTTACCATGATGTACCCGCTAACGGAAACACGTTTGCCTCTGTGTTTCTCGCAACGGAGTCTACTAGTATTCTACAGTGTTTTTAGTTTACAGATTCTTGTTTTTTTCGTCCTGTGAAGAACGAGATATAGTACACGTTTACAGCGCTTGATTTGTCTTAGAATAGCGTAACGAGATATCTTCACATAAATTATGATTGATAGCGCTTCGTTCGTCAGGGGCACCCAAACTGCGATTTCCTCCTAAATGCATCCTAGCATCCCAGGACAATTTCAGTCTTTTCGAAATTATAAGGGCTTCAGCATTATTTCCCGAAAAATTTAGCTTCCAATTGAAAGTTTTAGGAAAGTGAGAATTTTATCGTATTATCGGTTCCGAAAATTTTAGGATTCCTTTCTCTATGAAAAATAGCTTAACCTTGGGAGTGAAATGGAAAAAATTAAACTTCAGAAATCGTAAGGAATTTATTAGATAAACTTCGAAAATTGTACATGCATGGAACGGTCATCTAGAAATGTTTAGCCTTCCTCAACCTATAGGAAATTCTAGACAGTTTTTTGTTTCTCCGATTTAATTACCTTCGTTCGTCTCAGCATGGCTTAAAGAAATATATTAAACTAATTTATTCAACTTCATTTCTCTGTGCATTACTGCTAATAAGTATTCCGGTGGCATAACTATAATTTTCAGGCGACATAACTTCAGTGCCTCGCTTGCGATAGCAGGCCTCTTTGCGATTCCGGTCGACAGCCGACAGCCGGAGGAATTGGTTTACACTGATCGCGCGTTAATTCCAGGCTAGACGACCATTAAGTGGTGATTTTCAAATGGCTGCGGTTACGATCAAATTCCAAAACAGTCTCAATTGGTATATTTGATTGACTTCGACCAGTTATCAATGCTGATTAAATCCGCTGAAAACCCAAGCCATTTTTATTATCTTAGCAGTTTTAATAATTAAGCGTGTTCAGCGTGTCTTACCCAAATTGCACGCTAAGCGTGCTATAATTCGCACACTTACCGTGACATATGGCACGCTACAAAAAAACAAAAGGTCTAGCGTGTTAAATTTACCAAAACAAAGGCAAGTGTGTCTGTCTTTGTTTTTTCAATTTAATATGCGCATATCCGTGATCTACGGCACGCTAAGCGTGTCGTGCAAGCGTGTCGTGAGCGTGCTTTCACCTTTAGCATCAAATTCCTGTGGAGGGTCACAATTAATTAGAAAAAAGAACAAAGACTCTTTATAGAGGGATCAGTTAAAAAATTAATTGGAAAAAAAGAACAAAGGGTAAAGCTGACTCAGTCAAAATAGATCATTAGGCAATCTTGAGCAACCTTGAACGGCTTTTGAAATCCTCATTAGAACGTTCTTTGTTTATGACGCATGAATGCAAATCGAATCACGTACTCCTAGCTCATTTAACTAAGTCGCGTCTCTGAAAGTGTCATTCAGTTTTTACTGTTTTACTGTTCGGAGCTTATCTAGCAATCTTTAAAACGTATCATGGATCCATACATTCGCGCGCTTATTGAAAACGATGGTTTGGACGAGGTTTTAGCTGAAGAATGGACCGCGAGTCAAGGAGAGGCTCTGATGGATCCTAATGATGAAATGGATCTGTTAGCCGCTTCTCGCCGATCAGATCAGTACGGGGGAAATCGTCCACTTTCCGTTCAAATGGAACGTATAGGCCCAATACGACGTTGGAGAGATGGGGTTGCTGTTCAGCATGCTGTTCGCTCGCGCTTAATCCAGTTACGACCTCCAAACGGTTAATTGCAGGGAGAAGCAATTACGGAAGCCATGATTCAAGGTCTGAACGAATACGTCCGTGATCCACGCAATCAACTGGGTCGTATTCAAGATTAGTCCATGTCTATGGCAGTTCATCATTCTACAGGCACTCACACCTGGACCAGTACGCGTCCTATTCCCTTACACTGGACGAAAAAACGGATTTACTAATGTTTGCGAAAGGTGCAAATATGTGGTAAATTTTGAGCTCCAAATTTCCATTACATTTGCGCTGTCGGCTAAAGTGTGGGCAAATACATATATTTGCTAGATAGGTATTGATACGCAAAAGTCAAGTAAATGTAATGGTTTGATACAAATTTGATACATATTTGCAGCATGGGCAAATCTTCAACATTTCTACCAATTTACTCAAATTTACATCCTTGGCAAAAATGACAGTTTTCACTGTACTTCAAATGCAGGCAAAAATATTGCAAAACCACTAATTTGCAGTGGTGTTTGCTCTTGTTTTTCCAGGATACCAAAAGAACACTTTTGCATGTGGTTTACTCGTATTGCCTTAAGAGCAAAAACAAGAAATTTCTACACATTTGGCTGTATCATAAATTTGAACATTTGTATCATCATTATCCATATTTGCAAGGGGAGCAAATATAGTGAACTGCATAACATTTGCTGACAGTTAAAGGTGATGTGCATGTGACATTGCCTATACGTTCGATTCGTTTTGTGACTAAAGTAAATTTCCAATCTCAACTGTAACATTACATTGTTACAATAAAATTTTGTACATACTGTGAGACTCCGCCAAGAGGTACAACCCCTTACATGCATCTTTCCTGTTAACTGTTTTATATGCACTGTCATTTTAATATAAAGGAATCAGAAACCAGTTACTTTTTTTGACAATTTTACAGTCACAAATTTCTTCTGTTAGTCTTTTTACAGGACGAATCAAACTTGGTCCAAAATAAAAAGTTTTGTGGATTTCAAACTCAGGATTGTGATTATTCGCTTGTACACAATTTCCTCCTGGTCATTTAACCAACAAACTTAATTCAAATTAATACCAACAATTTTCGTTTAACCGGTATTTGTTGTAGTTTTGACTGCCCACCTAGAGATGGCCGCATCTCGATGGTGGGCTTCCTAAAAATGACCACATTTTGAAAGCCCAACAGCCAATACTATAACAGAATATGGTGAAACTGCTCACAATTTTATTTGAACATTAACCCGTAAATTTGGTTTGAAAGTAATTTCACTCTATTGTCTTTTTTGCATCTCTCGCAAGTTAAAGTGAGAGTTCACAGAGACTGTGCGGTTTTCTCGAGTGCGTTTTAGAAGCTGCCTTAACAAAAAGGTTACTACACTACCGGAATTAAAACATCGTGGAAATAATTAATTTAAAGCCGCGGAGTATTTTCCCCAACAATTAATAATATTACCTGTAACTTTCTGCGATAACGCTGCAAAATTTTTTAGGTTATTTTTCAACCGAATAGGCTGCGAATTTAATGCGATGATCATTTTCACTTTCATACCTTCATCCGCATTTCATATATTTCAATTCATGCTTACAAGATCTCCCCAATTTTATGTCTGAACGCAAGGCTTTTTAATGGAATCTTCATTTCAAGGCCAGAACTAACACTAAGCGCTAAACAGAAAGTGCCTTATGAAAAAACTTTTCAAATTGACGCGCTGTTTTAAAGGCCTCACTGGATCTGGATGGGGTTAAATAAAAACGTAAGCGCAACATTAATTTTGCAATATTTAAATAATGTCTAAAAAAATAAAGCTTCCCTCTAGGATACCTGGCGAATAAAATTCTCACAGGGCCACAGCCTAAACCGCTCTGTTGAATCAGGAAGGCCAAACTTTTTTTCTTAATGCTGAACAGAGATTAAAACAATATCTAAAAGCGCGTTTTTAGTTGTCCGAGACACCCGGAGAATAAATTCTCACAGAGCCACAGCCTAAAAAGGCTAAGCTGCTCTGTTGAATCAGGAAGGCCAGACTGTTTTACTTAATGCTAGACGGGGATTCAAAAAATATCTGAAAAGCGCGTTTTTAGTTCTCTCTGAGACACCCGGAGAATAAAATTCTCACAGAGCCACAGCCTAAAAAGGCTAAGCTGCTTTGTTGAATCAGGAAGGCCAGACTGTTTTACTTAATGCTAGACGGGGATTCAAAAAATATCTGAAAAGCGCGTTTTTAGTTCCCTCTGAGACACCCGGAGAATAAAATTCTCACAGAACCACAGCCTAAAAAGGCTAAGCTGCTCTGTTGAATCAGGAAGGCCAAACTTTTTTTCTTAATGCTGGACAGAGATTCAAACAATATCTCAAAGCGAGTTTTTAGTTCCCTCTGAGACACCCGGAGAATAAAATTCTCACAGAGCCATGCACAGCCTAAAAAGGCTAAGCTGCTCTGTTGCATCAGGAAGGCCAAACTTTTTTTCTTAATGCTGGACAGAGATTCAAACAATATCTAAAAGCGAGTTTTTAGTTCCCTCTGAGACACCCGGAGAATAAAATTCTCACAGAGACACAGCCTAAAAAGGCTAAGCTACTCTGTTGAATCAGGAAGGCCAGACTTTTTTCTTAATGCTGGACAGAGATTAAAACAATATCTAAAAGCGCGTTTTTAGTTCTGTCCGAGACACCCGGAGAATAAATTCTCACAGAGCCACAGCCTAAAAAGGCTAAGCTGCTCTGTTGAATCAGGAAGGCCAGACTGTTTTACTTAATGCTAGACGGGGATTCAAAAAATATCTGAAAAGCGCGTTTTTAGTTCCCTCTGAGACACCCGGAGAATAAAATTCTCACAAAACCACAGCCTCAAAAGGCTAAGCTGCTCTGTTGAATCAGGAAGGCCAAACGTTTTTTCTTAATGCTGGACAGAGATTAAAACAATATCTGAAAGCGCGCTTTTAGTTCCCTCTGAGACACCCGGAGAATAAAATTCTCACAGAGCCACAGCCTAAAAAGGCTAAGCCGCTCTGTTGAATCAGGAAGGCCAAACTTTTTTCTTAAATGCTGGACAGAGATCTAAACAATATCTAAAAGCGAGTTTTTAGTTCCCTCTGAGACACCCGGAGAATAAAATTCTCACAGAGCCACAGCCTAAAAAGGCTAAGCTGCTCTGTTGCATCAGCAAGGCCAAACTGTTTTACTTAATACGGGACATGCACTATCATCTTCACAGATCTAATCAGTGAAAAATTAAACAAAGATTTCATCTGTAACTCAATTTTTGGTTTATGAAATTTTACTCACTTTTACCGACAGTTGATAGCCACTGGCTTTGGCAAAATAAATTTTCCTGTTTTCTTAAAAGGGATTCGATAAAATTGAAAATATCCACTACGATCCACACTTAAAAACTGAACTCTGACTGAATTGAACTGTTTGCGATCAGGCTTAAGAAATAGTGATCTCCATCAACATTCTCCATGAACATTACACTTTCACATCATTAGCAGTTATTGAGAATTTATGAAATGATCGAGGGATCAATGTCGACCTTAAAATGTTTTTGCGCTAAAATGATAATAGGTAGCCATTTGAAGATGATAAAAAGGAACCTAAAATAGTATCTGTCTTTCGTCTCAGGTCGTTTTCCATCAGTGACGCAAAGTACACAAGTCATGACAGATTAGCGGCTATTAATTGAATCCTAATTAGGTTTTTACAAGGACACCGGAAATTGAAACTTCTTCCCTGTGGTGAATTTCAAAGTCGTATGAATCTCGTCATGGCTATAAAGAAAAAAGTAAGGGGTGAAACAAATTAACATGCAGCATTTATTCTCCCAGGCTGGGTTGTTCAAAGCTGGGTTAAGATAACCCAAGGTTAGTACGAAATATGAATTCAGATATGAAAGTTTTAAAAACAAATTGATTTGAATTCCTTTTGTCTACAATTTGGTGACTGGATACGTAAAAAAGAAAAGAGAAAATTATCTGACAAAATGCTTTTGATTAATTAAAAGGAAAAAGAAACGCGGGTTAAAATCTAACCCTGGGTTAGTGCTAATCGGTCTTTAGAGCAACTGGGCCCCGGTCTTTTTTAGGGTCCAATAATTCTAAATCACATAACCACTTTGAAGTGAGTCAATGGTACACAACCTGGGAATGTGTTGCATTCCTCTTCTGTCATTTGATAATAATAAAGCCTAGGGTCGTACAACGGGCAAGGATGTCCGAGTACTAAAACTAGAAATTCAAAATCACACAGTAACTGTTCTATACCGTACAGATCGAGGGCCCACACTACCTCCCCTTTATCATACAAGTAAATACACTACAACAAATCTACTGGACAAAGGTCCAGTAGTCAGATCATTTACTGTATTTTTTGTACATCATACTAAAAAATCAAATGTGGTCCAAAATAAAAAGTTTTGTGGATTTCAAACTCAGGGTTGTGATTATTCACTTGTAGATAATTTCCTCATGGCCATTTAACCAACAAACTCAATTCAAATGAAAACCAACAATTTTAGTTTAACCGGTATTTGTTGTAGTTTTGACTGCCCACCTAGAGATGACCGCATCTCGATGGTGGGCTTCCTAAAAATGACCACATTTTGAAAACCCAACAGGCAATACTACAACAAAATATGGTGAAACTGCTCACAATTTTATTTGAACATTAACTCAGCCAACAAATTTCTGAAAGGCTAATTTTTCTTACTCTGTTGTTTGCAACCCTGAGTTTGAGTTTCACTGATTTTAATGTTGATTTTGAGTTTTACTGTTTATTAAGTACTACCCATTCAATCCAAAAAAGTCATAGCATTTTTGCTGGCTAAAATTCACCTGAATCCTGGTTATCTGATCTTGGTATACAAGGAGCGGGGTTGTGGCTTCCCCAAAAAAATTCTGATGAAGAGAGGGTCTTCATATACAGGAGCTACCAGTCAAATCCCACCCGACAAAGCCCCCACTAAAAAATGAACAGACCAACACTGGGTTACAGGAGCTCTGAGTTGGCCTTGGATCATTAAAAGTTTAAAGCTATAAAGAAAAAACTAAGGCGGTGAAACAAATGAACATGCAGCATTTATCCTTCCAGGCTGGGTTGTTCAAAGCTGGGTTAAGATAACCCAAGGTTAGTACGAAATATGAATTCAGATAAAAAAAAGTTTTAAAAACAAATTCATTTGAATGATTTGTTTTGTCTACAATTTGGTGATTTGATACTTAAAAAAGAAAAGAGAAAATTATCTGACAAAATGCTCTTGATTAAAAGAAAAAAGAAACGCGGGTTAAAATCTAACCCTGGGTTAGTGCTAATCGGTCTTTGGAACAACTGGGCCCCGGTCTCTTTTTGGGTCCAATTCTAAATCACATAACCGCTTCGAAGTGAGTCAATGGTACATAACCTAGGCATGTGTTGCATTCCTCGTCTGTCATTTGATAATAGTAAAGCCTAGGGTCGCACAATGGGCAGGGATCTCCAATTACTAAAACTATAAATTCAAATGACACAGTAACTGTTGTATATAGTTACAGAGGGCCCACACTACCTCCCCTTTACATAAAGTAAATACACCACAACAAATCTACTGGACAAAGGTCCAGTAGTCAAATAATTTACTGTATTTTTTCTACATCATAATATTATTATTAAAAAGCTAACAATAACAAGACCAACCACAGTACCTTAAATTTGGTCCAAAAAAAAAAGTTCTGTGCATTTCAAAGTCAGGGTTGAGATTATTCACTTGTACACAATTTCCTCATGGCCATTTATTCAAGGAACTTCACATCAAAACCGACAATTTTGTTCTCACCGCTATTTGTTCTAGTTTTCACTGACTACACCTAAAGATGACCACATCTTGATGGTGAGCCTCCTAAAAATGACCACATTTTGAAAGCCAAACAGCCAATAATACAACAAATGGTGAAATTGCTTTGTATTTCATATAATTTGTGAATAGAAACTAGCACAGACATGAACAAACAATTTCTTTGCTGCTCTTTACAACCCTGATTTTGAGTTCAATATGATTTGTCTTTTTAAACTGATCAAACAGACTGGTGAAATTAATATCAGCCTTCACTCAACAACATTAACATGGTGCATTTCTTCACTTAAACCTTAACTTCTTAGACCAACGGGGTTTACACCTTCAATATTATTATACCCTTTTCACTAAATGAGTCGAATTTTACTAGATTTATTTAGTATAGGAATTCACACAGTAAGATAACTTTTTGATTTTCCTTTTTAAATAGGAATATGATTTTTTATAATTGCTGGACAGAAAAAAGGTTCCAGCTAAAAATTTGGTTTGAGCAGTGACAGAAGACATGAAATAGTAAATCTCAACTTTGGATCTGTCTGAAGGCATTTTCTTTGCCCTTCCACAAAATGACTTTCTACTTTCACTTTGCCACTAACTTTTGCCATGACTTATTAACGCCAAGTGAAAACATAATATCTGAGGCATATTTCTGAAGCTATATGTCAGTGCTAGTGAGCAGTCATGGACTGCTGTTTTGATGGGGCATCCGATAGCAAGATAGCCTTTCCAAAATCAATGAGCATTGGGTGGTACATATTGTTTACCTCTGTAGGAATAATGTTGTCACTCTTTATATCTCTGTGGGGAAACCTCTACGAGTGCAAATGTTCTATAGCTTCACACAATTTCAGTACATTATGTTTCCTGCAGAACACTGTGAAAGGGACATGGATTTACTTAGCAGGGCACGGCACAAAGTACAAGAAAAATAATATTCTAAAGATGCTAAAAATATAACACAAGGAAGTACACGTGAGGTTTCTTTTTTGTGACATTTACCCCAAACAGATGGGGTATTGATGTATGGGAGAATTCAGTATATAAGCTTCACTTCTGTTATCTTCTGAAGAGGAAAAAATGATTACTGTAAATAAATTGAGACCCACTGGAATACCCCTGTAGCATTTCTTCATGCACAGACCACAAAAGGCTTCCTCATGTTGAACCTGTATTTCATTGACCTCTTTATCTCTTAGAGAGTTCAGGTGATGCAACTCAATTTCAAGAACATTGGAAATAACTCCTGTACCATTTAAGGAAAAATCTGAAACAAATGTACAAAAAAGTCACTAAACCCACTAAAAATAACTGGTAATTCTACCTTTATTGAAAATATTGTGAAATTAAATGAATTGTGTTACTTGTGTTGCCATGCATTATCTTTATGAACATTATAAATACACATGTGGCACATTTTAGCATTTTTGACCTTTGGACTCAGCTTACATGTACAGCTGTATCATTATAAATTATTATAAACAAAACGACCTTGTATATGAAAACATGACAAAACAAAACAGAATAAAATGACAGTAAGGCATATAAAATAAAGGCTCCACCCTACCCCTGTCAAAATCAATGGTACATGTACAGGTATTACGCTCAATATGTCAATATAGCGCCAGAGGAAGTATAAATTACTCAAGCAATTAATCTTGAGCTACTTCTCCCAAATACCAATAAATTAGCACCAAATACCAATAAATTAGCACCAAATACCAATAAATTAAGGCCACTTAAATTTTTCAACAAGGCTTTTTTCAGCTGGATCACTACCATACGCACGCGACACGCGTGCACATACATGCTACAAATGTAAAGATGGATGCAAATGTAGTTTATTCCCGGTTATAACATAGATGTGGCAGTAGAAGCACGATATACAAAGCAAAATACATCGACTTTACCTTTTAAATTTCGAATATCCTTGAGGAAAAATCCAGCAACATAGGCAATCTCTTCCTCCCGCCAAATCGCCAAAAGAACGCGCGCCCGATTTCCGAAGCATTTGCGCCTCAGTGGTGCTGGTCAGCGACAGTCTGCATAACCGTCCCCACGGCCATTGTTTACCACTATTATATATAGTCGTAGTAGCGTTCACGAAAGAGAAAAACCCTGGTACAAACAAAACAGGGAAATATGGTCTGCTCACAACTTTTTCATTGAATTAAACGTGTTGGCTAAGAATAGGCGTTTATGAAACTTGATCATAAAATGGCTAATCGAATTATCAAGCTGCAACTGAGCTTTTATGAACAAAAACCGGGTAAATTTCGGCTTAATTTTACATACGTCATAGAATCGCCTCAACTTTAAGGTTAGACGCATTATGCCGGCATAATTTTGGGCATAATGGTATAATCGGAGCATCGAGCGTAATGCCGGCATAATAGGCATTTTTTTTTTAGCATAAATAGATGAATAACATTGAGGAAATTTTAAAATGTTTCCATGAATGTAATGAGAAATTTTCACTGTCAATTGACTTAAGTAAGAAAGTAACATATTCAAAGGCTTGGTTGCTACTTTCAAGGCCTGGTTGCGCCGTTTGCATCATTAATAATCAGAGAGTATCCGGCTAAGATGGAGAGTAACAGTTCCATTAAAAGGAGACATTTTGAGTGCTTTTGAGCATTATTCGTCGTATATTTCTTGTAAATTTGTAATTGATACGATAACATATTGTGTTTCTGGTTTATAGAAGATTTTTCTTTCTGCAGGCAAGGAAAAGGGTATCAAATTTAGCCAAGATCTGTCGAGCATAATGCTACTGTTCGAGCATAATCGCATCCAAACCTTAGTGTTCCTGCGGTACAAAGCCACAAATTTTCGAGTTATCGGGGGCGACTGCCGATTACCCGCCCCCACTGATTTTATCAGGGCATCTCGGCCAGGAAACTGGACTGCTTTCGACTCGATTTCGTTTCCGTAAGCGACGAATGAGGATCCGTGATCAAGGCATAATGCTGTTATTTTGCGGGTGACGCTGAAAAGCATAATGCCCAATTTTTCGGGCATAATGTATCTAACCCTTCTTAACTTCTTACAAAAACGTGAGAGGCTTGTTGGATGCAAAATAGGTTTCTTGACATAATGTAGAAATAAATGAGCCTTAACCCTAAACGCATAATATAGAAGAAATTTATACCATTCTTTATGGCATGCCACGAGTCATTCCGCAGTACTCCTCCTCTTTATACCTAATCCGTTTACAAAACTGTTGCAGTACGTTAAATGGTAACTAAAACGAGAAACATTATAATATTTTCTCGTCACTTTAAAATGAACGCTAAAAATATACATAAATGTCTAAGCCTAAAGAAAAGTAAAACTAGAAATGAGTTTGTAAACGTCTTTGCTACGGTTGAACTTAAAGAAAAGTGAGCAAATTAGGTTTATCCGATACTGTATACGTGGTTCTTCGTTGGTGCTTCGAACAGTACTGCAAATCCGTTATTCGCAACTACTAAGGAAGACATAAAAAGCAACCTTTAGAACCTGGCTCAGTTTCTGGCGCTGTTTTGGAATCCTTACTTTTCTATTAGTGTCAATATCTGTCGTGGTAATGCTGCGCCCTCTGAAACAATCAGCTAAAAGAGTATGCCAAGAAACAGCGGATGGCTTTCAAAACTTACATCAGTGAACTGCAAAAATAAAAATATTGCAAAATATTAGCTATCAGATCGCGAGACCACGCCAGGTCCTTTCAAGATGTATGGTCATACAGTAACACTTTTCGCAAGTTATTATCTTGATGAGAGGACATACAGCGATATGAAGCCAATCTACATTGCTCATTGTAATTTCAATTAAAAATGAAGAGGAACGTTTTTATGGTCAGTTGCCCAGTTAGAAATAATTTTAGTTAAAAATTGCGAATAAGCTTTAAACATAGACGTACGTTTCCAAAAGTAGCTTTACAATGGTAAACTAAAGGAGTCCTTTGGTTAAAAAGGCAAAAAATATCATAAAGACATGACGGCTTTATATTGTAATACAGGGGGGGCAACTTGGTGTCATGACTTTCATCCCAGTTTTACTCAGTTACAATTAGAGTGCTGTCACATAACCTACAACTCCAAGTGTAAGCTATCTAGCGCTACTAATTTATTTTCCTGTTTATTTTGGCTCGTGTTCACTTGGTGGCACTTTTGGGTGTTTAACTTATTGTAATTCACCATTTTCCATATTTACCTCCCTAAATTTTGCATAACTATTGCCTTCGCTTTCTCTTAGGACGACTGTAACACCCACGAGAATTTGGAAAGAATGTTTGCGGAAAATTTGGAAGGGGTGGGGGTGGGTGTAAACAAGGTGAATTATTGTCTTTGTGAAAATGGTGAATAACAGAGAATAGGATATAATATATCAAGCATAAGACGCAGTGTTTCATCACCAGATGAAACACTGAGAGGAGAGTTGAAAATACGACGCACGGCGGGGTATTTTTGACGAACTTCGAGGTGTTTCATCTGGTGATGAAACATTGTGTGTCAACTGCTTGATATTACTTCTCAAACGAAATGACTTTAGAAGGAGAAATCAAGGATGCAAAAATCAGCAGCTTTTCATCTTATTTCCAAACATCCATTAAACATTAACTTCCTTTGTATTTTCTTTATGAATTATTAATGAGTTTGAGTAGTACAGATGAAAGTCTATTTGAATTAACTCTACACATTGAAAGAAAAGCTTGTCAAAATATTGTTCATAAATTACAAGATTTATGACGTTACCTCGGCATTGTGGGTTTTCTATTCGTTCCCAGCAAATTCCAATGTGACGTCATCACCAATAAGCACGAATGGTGCCCAATACTTGACTTCATTAAACTCCTCAGATTCTCTCATACAGTTCATTGTTTGATTCAAGGATTCACTAGCACTTATCCCTTTAACAAGATGCTGATACAAATTTTTCATGAATTCTAAAGTGGCTTCATCATCGATTGCCCATAACGACACAAGAACAGAACGAGCACCAGCACCCAAAAATGCCCGTGCTATACCGACCACACCCTCGGCTTTGATCTCCCCACGAGCACTGTGACAGCAACTGAGTACAACTAGTCTTGCTCGCATCTGAACACCCAGTACATCTCTCATTGTCAAAATGTTCTCTTTCACACCTTCTGTTGACGCTAGAGCAATCTCGCCCGTTTCCATATTGCCATGTGCAGCGATGTGCACCAAGGCAACAGAACCGAGTCGGGTTAAAACCTCATCCTTTGTGGCCTGTGTTCCAAGTACAGGTGTGATGCCAAGCATTCTGCCAATCATTTCTACTTCCTCCCTTGCACATGGTAGCGGTGGACGCTCTGTCAAAGGATCACCCACAAGAAGTGCACCTGACTTGTGAGGGTAATCTACCTGACAGTCCTCAATCATTTTCAAGCTGGTGAGGGATGGAGCCACGCGAATTTTGAATGATTCACATAAGTACTTGGAATCTGGGCCCTTGAATGCAGCAAAAGGGGCCAAGCAAAGTGGACCCTCACGGATGAAGATGAGTTCGCTACCTAAAAACAGATCTTGAATAGGCTCAATCATGATTTCATACAATGTGCTTAAGGCGTCTTTTGTAAGGCCTAAGTTTTGGGTCTCTCTGCCATACTGAGGCGATCTCTTAGCTACAAGGCTTTCATCCCTCGCCAATTCAAGTGATCGATCTTCGCACTTGAAAAGACTTCTGGTACCAGTTTCCAGGTGCAGAACTTGTAAAAGATCCATAAAGAAAATGTTGACTTCATCCGGCGAATCGATTTGTTTCGTTTTTAATTCAACATCCTTTCCCCTTTGGTAGACCCAGATGTTTAATTCGTTCTCTCCAAATGCGATAAAAAATGTATTTGGAGAAGGGTAACTAAGCAGGTCATTTACTGATTTGCTTCCTGTACCTGATCTAGCATCACTCCTTTCGACATCACTCCTTTTCAAGGCATAATTTAATTCAAGAAGGTCTTTTAGGCCTTGTGCTCGTCCTTGCTCGGCTGAAAACAGAGCCTCTGTAACTTTGCCTTCTGCTAACAACAAACGCCAAAGTGAAGTGTATACTATCGGGTAATTATCACGTAAACTTATTTTCCACTCGTCGTTCAATTCAAGGTGATCTCTGATATTATTAAACAAAGTGATTCCTAGCTGATAATATTCAATAGCCACTGGAACTTGGCCTAGAATTTCAAAACATTTCCCAAGATTGGAACACGTTACTCCCTCTCCCAAGGTGTCACCCAGTTCTTTCGCAGTTTTCATGCAACGTTTATGGTAGTCTATGGCTGTTTTAAAATCTTCCAGACTATAATGGGCATTACCAAGATCGCAATACGCCTTTTCCTCTAAAGATCTGTCACCCAATGCTTTCGCAATCTTCAAAACACTTTTATGGTAGTCTATGGCTGTTTTAAAGTCTCCCAGACTTTGATAAGCGTTGCCAAGATTGCCATGAGCTACTCCTTCTCCGGGTGTGTCACCTAGTTCTTTGGCAATGTTTAGCGCACGCGCATGGTATTCTATGGCTGTTACATAGTCTCCCAGACTATGATGAGTGTTTCCAAGATTTCCATACGCTCTTTCTTCGCCCAATCTGTCACCCAATGCTTGCGCAATATTCAGGTCACGCTTATGGTAGTCACTTGCTGTTTTAAAATTTCCCAGACTGTAATAAACGTTGCCAAGGTTGCCATAAGCTTTTCCTTCTCCGGATCTGTCACCCAATTGTTTCTCAATTTTCAGGTGACGTTCATAGTAGTTTATGGCTGTTTTGAAATCTCCCAGACTGTCATAAGCGTTACACAGATTGCAATACGCAGCTCCCTCTCCGGACCTATCATTTAGTTCTTTTGCAATTTTGAGGTGATGTTCATGGTAGGCTATGGCGCTTTTAAAATCTCCCAAACTTTGCTCGGTGTTGCCAAGATTGCTATACGCTTTTCCTTCTCCGGATCTGTCCCCCAATTTTTTCGAAGTATTCAGAAGACGTTCATAGCAGTCTATAGCTGTTTTAATATTTCCCAGACTTTTATGAGCGTTGCCAAGATTTCCGTACGCTATTCCTTCTCCGGGTCTGTCACCAAATTCTTTCGCAATTTCCAGACTACGTTCATGGTAGGCTAATGCTGTTTCAAAATCTCCCAGCCTGAGATAGGCGTTGCCAAGATTGCTATACGCTCTTCCTTTCCCCGATCTGCCCCCCAATTCTTCCACAATTTTCAAGTCATTCTCATGGTAACTTAATGCCGTTTTAAAATCTCCCAGATGTCGATAAGCGTTGCCAAGACTGCAATACGCCTGTCCTTCTCCGGATCTGTCACCTAATTCTTTTGCAATTTTCAGGTCACGTTTATGGTAGTCTACTGCTCTTTTAAAATCTCCCAGACTGTGATAGGCGTTGCCAAGATTTCCATACGCTCTTCCTTCTCCCGATCGGTCACCCAATTCTTCGGCAATTTTTAGGTGAAGTTCGTGGTACTTAATTGCTGTTTTTAAATCTCCCAGACTTTGATAGACGTTGCCGAGATTGCCATACGCTTTTCCTTCTCCCGATCTGTCATCCAATTCTTTCGCAATTTTCAGATGACGTTCATGGAAGTGTAAGGCTGTTTTGAAATCTCCGAGTCTGTGATGGGCGTTGCCAAGATTTCCAAACGCTCTTCCTTCTCCCAGTCTGTCCCCCAATTCGTTGGCAATTTTTAGGTGACGTTCATGGTAGTCTTTGGCTGCTTTAAAATCTCCCCTAATGTGATGGGCAATGCCAAGATCGTCATACGCTCTGCCTTCTTTCGTTCTATCACCCAGTTCTTTGGCAATTTTCAGGTGACGCTCATGGTAATCTATGGCTGTTTTGAAATCTTCCAGACTATGATAGGCATTACCAAAATTGCTGATGTTCTCAGCAGCCGTGTTTGTCGCCTTCGTGCACGTTTCCTGTAGAACAAGTCATGTACAATTTATAAAATCACGTGGAAATAAACGCCAAACTATTCTTTTTGCAAACGGACCAATAACGTTCATAAATTTGAGGGCTGTTTTCTGAGAGGTCAGGAAAGTTCAAACGGTTTTAAAGTTTTCAACGGTTGCATAGTATTTGTATTTTACTGGTCAGTTTACAAAAAAACTTGAGTGTCTTTTGTTTTCAAAAAACGTTGTGATTGTGATTGGATAATCTTCTTCCAAGTGCTCCAGATCGAGAAGTCGCACTATAAAATGGTGTCATAATGCGGTCTGTGAGTTTATTTACCATCAGAGTTTGTAGCGTTAGGATCTGACCTGTTGAACTCTATAAATTAAACAACAGTGTACCGTGTACGTGATGGTCACAAGTGCGGTAATTAGCCAGAAATCGGTAGAAATTCTCACCACGCTGTTTTTACTTCCGCTCATCGCTTTACTTTTGTTTTGAAAGTCATTGAAGAGGAATAAGCCAAAAACAGAAGTCGGAGAAGCTACCGATTATAGTAAACATTTTTGGTTGTGAGGGAACAGTCAAGAGTTGAAGGCATAGAGATGCGAAAAATAACGGTGATAGAAACTTTGGAACATGTACTTTTAGCAGTCGCATTTCGATATGTGGCAACCGGCCTCTAAAGGGAAAGATTCCCTTCACGTATAATGGTGATTTACTTAACGTAACTTACGCAGTCCGGTTAACCACAGTCGGGCGGAGCTCTTTTATTGAAAGAAATACATGTTTTGTCAAAGAGAAGGCTTGAGGCCGCCCTGTTTGATCGCAAATCCGTGCTTCGTTTGGCTTGCATGGCGTGTGTGTTCTTATTGTACTACTGAAGATGTAAGCTTAAAAGTTTGACATGACGAACCCTGTGTCACGACACAAAGATACACGAAAACATGACGACCGCCACACAAAATTGACCAAAACTGATTTAATGGCTTATGATTTGGTAAGGTCATTCTACAGGCATAAACCAAAGTAGAATTAATTCTACTTTGAGCCATAACACTTAGGAAGCTTAAGTGAATGACACTCAAGGTCATTCATAAGCACTCGACATATTTTATCTTACTTGATTCAATCCTGTCGCGTAATCATCCTTGCTTTTCCTTGTCTTAGTGCATGCAGAGAAAATAAGTTCGCAGTCCTTATAGCTATCCTGTGAACCCGAATATTTATACATGTACGATCTCTACGGATTTGTGAATATTCCAGAACGAACGTGACGGCGTCATGAATGCTTGCTAAATCATCAATAACACGACGGCATTCTCGCCCCAGTTTCTTATCGGTAGTTTCGCAGCGCGAGGTCACAAAATAACGTTCCCGTTCTGTTGCTAAATCAGCTGCCTATTGTAGCGGAGGCAAAACCCCGCAGTCACGCGTTTGTCTTCTTTGCTAAGATTTACAGAGAGATCATGGTTGAGTGCTGAAAATGATCTAATTGACGCCCACACTCAATTATATACGTCTCCTGACTTATAAACGTCTCCTTGTTATAGTTTTAAGTTTTTACTTAAGGCGCTACAATTTTTCAGCTTCTTGCTTGATTATCAAGGGTTTGCGCATTAAATCTTGCTCAATGTCATGTTTAAAATGAGAATAGGCTAACTATTACAACACAATGACCCTGAACGAGTATTCTGACACTGCGATTTGACTGAGGGCGATATGGGCCTCTTCTCTATAAGTATCAATGGGTGAACTGGATATTCTGCAATTTGATTTGACATTTTCGCTAAAAGGTTTTTTTTGCTAGTCAAATTTATAAGAATAAACGCCTCTATCTGAGATATTATTTAATAAAGGGATGAATGCAAAGGGTTCGTGGTTCTAGACTGGGGAGGGCAAAGATAGAAAATTTCTTGCACCTAGTATACCTACAATTGTAGTACTAACCTGTCAGGAACCTTAAAAGAAGGGAATTTTCGATTTAGGGGAATCAACGTGAGGCTTCTCTTTGGCCTTTCCGACGATTTCTCAATTTTCATGCCTTTATTTGTATCGAGCAATTTTTTTCTGACTGAATATCTCCAGGACTTTTTCTGTTTCTACTTATAATGTTTACCACGTAATAAAAATTTAAAATCGAGGGAACTGGCTATCTTACTTTGAAACGTATTAAAATTAATGTACAGAACATGAAAGATACAATCACTTACTTCATATATAGATCTAGAAATGCAAATGAAAGGAATTTGATTCAGTTGTCGAGTTTCAATTAGAAAGTAAAGCCGACCAGCTAACAAGTCCAAAAATGTCTGTGTTTGTTAATGTAAACATGAGGATGAAGCCTTTGATTAACGCCTAAGATAAAAGATACGTTCCTTGAGTAGTTGGCCCAGCTACGTGTGCAGAGACGCCTTTGCAAGTGTTTGTTTCACTGTTCGAAACTGATTGCTGGGTATCCAAGGCAGTGGACACTGGCTGCATCCAAAGCCGATACTTTTCCCCGCATAGCCTCAAAATGTTTAAGGAAAAACTCCCTGAAAACACGGTTAAGTCTAGTTTTCCCATCTTTCATAACAATATTGTGAGCATCAACCGCAAACTAGAAAATGTAGAATTGTTATAAGATGAACTTGATTTCTACTTTGATATAATTGGTATTTCGGAAACAAAAATTACAAATTCTAATGAGAGTAACGCCTATCCGAGCATTGCAGGTTATGTTTTTGAGCATGTGCCAACACCACTGGCCTCTGGAGACACTGGCCTCTTTGTTGATCAATCTCTAAACTACAACGTTCTTGAAAAAACTTCAAATGAAGCATTCCAAGCCCTCTGGGTTGAAATCTCTTTTTTCAACCACAAAAGCATCGTTTGTGGAAAAATTTATCCTCAGCACAATTCGCCGGATTATTTCCTAACGTATCTAGATAAGACAATAGAAAAATGGTCTCATATGACAAGGACGTTCATACCGTGTGTGACTTTAATATAGATCTACGCAAGTGTGAATCATCTCAAATAAACCAGGATATTTTGATCTCTCTTAAACAATTTCATCCTTCCTTTTTCAACCTGTTTTACCAGAAGAATTACCGTCAGAAATATTACTTGTAACGTATAATGATAAATCTTATGGTTTATGCTCCTCTCTACCAAACTACTCAAATGTTCAAGTGCCGTCATAACTCCTGTCCTTACAGAGATACTTAATACATCCATCAAATTAAGGACTTATCCATCAAAACTCAAAATTACAAAAATTACGCCAGTATTTAAGAGTGACGATGATACGGAAGCAAAGAACTACAGACCTATCTCTTTACTTTCAAATTTTAATAGTATTTGAGAAAATTATTTACAGATTGACGAGCTATATAAAGAAACACGATCTTCTGTATTCCTAAGAATACGGCTCTCGTAAGGGGCAGTCAACCCAACACGCAATACTGGACATTGTTAATGATATACAGACAGACATGAATCAGCGATTGACATCTTGTCGAGTATTCCTTGATCTTAAAAAAGCCTTCGACACCGTCAATCGCCACATTTTGCTTGATAAGCTCAATCACTATGGCTTTCGTGGAATAATTAATGATTGGTTCTCCTCATATCTCAAAAATCGCACCCAAACAACGCAGGTAGGCTATCATATATCAGATAAAGCCGTCGTTGGATGTGGTGTTCCTCAAGGATCAATTCTTGAACCATTGCTTTTCTTGCACTATGTCAATGATATCCACAGGTGCTCGAATAAATTTAGGTTTTTGTTCTTTGCAGACGACACTAACATTTTCTATGCGGACAAAACTCTGAAAGATCTTAAGACAATAGTCAACAATGTGCTACAAAACCTTTATAACTGGTTGACAGGCAAAAAACAAACTCTTAACATTAATATATCCAAATTTGTAATTTTCCATCCTTACCAAACGCGACTTGCTTACCTATCAAAACTTTGCATGTTTGATAATGAAAAGAATAAATATGCTCGTCTCGAGTCTAAAGTTGAACCAAAATACCTGGGCGTTCTTATTGATCGGAATCTCTCTCGGAAATACTACATTGATTCTGTAGTTACAAAAATTAATAAAAATGTTGGGCTAATTGAAAAGCTACGCCACCCTGTACCTCGACCAATACTAGTCTGGATCGGCCACTGACTATATTTAACCTATGGCCTTAGCTTGCTGCCTGGGGTCGGGCATGCAAGACTTATCTTAATAAAATTCTAATTCTTCAGAAAAGAGCTCTTCGTTTGCTGTACTTCGCAGACTGGCATGACCATGTAATTCCTTTATTTCTCGAAGCTAACGTGCTTCCAATAACTTTTCTTTATTATGAGTCCGTATCAACCTTAATGCACGATATCAATAATGATAAAGCCCCAGCAAACATGTTAAATTTATTTCAGAAAACGTGTAATATTCACTCATACAATACACGATCGTCTAAGTCTGGAAAGTTCTATGTTAAAAGTTCTAGACTAGAAATACAAAACAATTCTTTCTCTCGGCTCGGAGTAAAGCTGTGGAATAAGATACCAACCTAGATAACGGATCTTCCAAAGAAGCTTTTAAAAGAGTTCTCCGCAAATTGCGGGGCAAACTATTCAAGTTTTGTATTTTTGTACAAAGAATAAAGTTGTTGTTGTTGTTATTGTTACCTATAACGAAGTATAAATTTAATTTTTTTTTCATCCTTACCTTTTCTTGGTGGCTTCCTTGCAGTTTGCTATTTTCTTTCATAGACCAGCTCCGAATTCCCAACAACTTATGGTTATTCGGGTCAATCTTTCATTAGTTAAATTGTTCAGTTAACTGTCATATATTAAATAAACAAATTGCAAAGCTACCCAACTTGAAATATAGTATTTCTTATTAGTCATATAACCCCAATAGTGTCTCTGATTGCAAATTACTTTATAATAATAATTTTTTGTGTAGCAGCCTCCCGATTATCAAAATTAAGTTTGCTAATTTGTGAAGGAGATACATTTTCTTGCCTGAGGGAACCTCGTGTAAGAGAGGATAGTCATAATACAAAAAAGGGGAAATCTGTACTGGCAACTTGCTCGTGACCTCGCACATGAAAGATACTCTGGTTTCTGGTCATTTTTTATAAGAAACTGTAACTTTGGTAACAAAGGGGCTGATTTCATGAGCCGAGCTAGTACGGTATGTGGAGATCTCGGTCCCATAATTAACACAATTACTGGACAACATAAAATTGAGCCATCCTTGAAACTGGTATTATGATGCCATGATTCCGACCGAACCGGGTTGAAAATTTGCTGAATTTTTGTGTCATAAAGTTGCATTCTCACATGGAAGTAGTCTTTGTCTTCTGGTTAATTCTCCCATATACGACCATATACAGTTTCTTGTACCAGAGCCTAGAAATACACTTTCTTTTGATTCAGTTTCGTTAAGTCTTGGTAACCGAGCGTTTTTTTTGAATCCTAGGGAATGGGCGGTGGACACGCGGTGTTCTCTCTTAAACGGGCGGCCGCGCCTGTGCTCAGGATTCAAAGAGAACTCTTGGTCAGGGAAATTGACTCCAAATGAAAATTATTCTATCAACTTTAGGAAAGGATACTGCTAATCCTTATCACACCAAGTGATGGCTTCGTCAAACTTTTTCAACTGAACGCAGGCACTTGCACCTGTAAATACAACAAGTGTAGCTTAGCACCAACACATTTGATGCATCTAATGCTGATTATCTTGTTTGTAGTATCAAGGGAAGGACTATTTGAAAATTTGTGTGGGCGATGAAAGGCAAGCGGAAACAACGGCGAAAAAAAATCATGTACATGGAACAGTCCAGGATAGGACAATTGCACAGCCAACATTACATCTACTGCGCATTTTTTTGTAGCGACAACTGCGTAGGTTTACAAACATTGCATTATGATATCCCATGCTACCATGTTATAAACAGTGGCAGTGAAAGCTTCTGATAGAGAAGAGATATAAGCTGACTTAACCTGTTGTACACCAGACCGATCAGAGAGTCAAAAAATCATAGTAAATACAGCTGCAGCTGAACGTTAAAACAGTACTACAAGAACATCACGTTTGTTGTCAAGGCGAGACGGGAAATGAGGAGATCGTTAACTACTCGCAGATGTAGAGTGGTTCTTCCATAGGTTGACTGGTGCGTTAGAAGAACAGAGTAAGTTTGAGAAAGTTCGGAAATTTTTGATATTGTGCTGAAACATTCGGTTGCCGTGGTTGCAGCCCATTTGGTTAGCCACAACCTTTTTAATGTCTTATCATCCTTGGAAAGAAATTTCAGGGGCGGATCCAGGTATTTTTGCTCAGGAGGGTCCAACCTGAACACCCTGGTGAAGCCAATAATTTCCATCCTTCAACGTCGTTACACATTGTTTTTTTTTACAACAGTACATGTGAACACGAAACATTGTACTCATAAAAATCAATCGCCTCTTATGTCAAAATTGGTAAATGATGAACTTTCTCTGTTCAGATTTAATTAATACTGATCAAGTGTCCCATGGTTAAAAGGCAACATGAACAACCAAGTTCTGTTTCTCAGCCACGAAATGGAAGTTGTAAGTGCAAATGCAGGACCACTGAGGGGTAACTGTGTCAGTTTCATAGCAGCTAGTTGGCTTAATACTTGATGAGTCAGATATATTGGGGGGATCCACACCCCAACGACCCCCCTTGGATTCGACACTGAATTTTGACGACGGGACTATAGCTAACTTACCTCGCACAAAAGCTTTCAAGAAAGATGGTCGTAAGCCCACGGCAATTTTTGCATCATCCAATATTTCAGTGTAATTACCTGTGAAAGAATGAATGCAAAAAGACGATAGAACCATTTCACCACAGTAGTCACATAATCACTGCTAATATTTATAGCAGTTGTTACACTCCCCGCCACCAAAACGATCCGATAGGCAAAAAGAAATTAATGATATCTAAAACAACTAACAGCAACTTCTCACCCAAATTAAAACGTGCCGCTGCCCTGTTGCTGTACAGTATGGCGTTCAGTTCTTCATCTTTACAGTTCACTTCAATTCCCTCCGTGTAGAATTGAATGGCGTTGTTAAAATTGTTCTTCTTGTACTCATCGTTGCCTTCATTTTTGTAGACCTCAGCGATTGCTACAATAAATAATAATAATAATAATAATAATAATAATAATAATAATAATAATAATAATAATAATAATAATAGTTGTCACTTACATAGCGCAATTTTCATATGAATGCTCAATTGCGCTCCACAGTAGACCGCGAGCGGTCGTCCTTCTTCCCCACGTGCAGTGAGCGAAATAGTGAAATTACGTAAATTAATGGTAAAAAGGAGGAGAGATTGGGGTGGAGAGAGGACTCTTATTTTTTCTTCGCTCGGGCTTCCGCCCTCGCTCCTCGCGGCTTCGCCGCTGTAACTCAACACCCGGAGTAGTCAATGGATAAATCGATAAGAATCGGTGAATCTGATTTGATTGATATCGATTGTATCGATCAATCGGTAGAAATCGATAACACACTCGTTTGGTTCATCGATTTATCTTGATTTTCACCGATTTCATCGATTTAAATCGGGAAATACTTCAGTCCATCTGCTCATAAAAAAATAAAAACTGAATTCATGAAAACGGTAAATTTATCGACAATTGATTTGCAATTGAGAAGTCGAAGGATCAAACAATTACACTCACTTTCTTTGAAAAAAATGTTATCTTTTGTTTAAAACTGGGTTTAAAATCTTCTCCTGGTGGCTGATATTGGCCAGATTTAATCACGCCCAGTTTTTCACTATTTAGACCTGCCACCCTGCGGTGTAGTTCCGGGTGTAGTTGCATCACGGAGTAGCCAATAGATAAAAATCGAAATCGATGAAAATAGTTAGCAATCCAGTGATTTTTATCGATTGACTACTCCGGGCTCAAAAGAAAAATAAGAAACTGCTCGCTGTCTAGCTTCACAGAAGTTATAAAAATATCAATAATAATAGTAATAATTTCATAAGTGCATACCAGTGAAAATTAAGAACCCTGTTATGAAAAAACTTGGGACAATAAAAATATTTTCAGTTTCATTTTAAAACATGATAGACTCGTGGTCGTCCTTATGTCATGTAGTAGATTGTTCCACAACTTTGGGGCAGCGAACTTAAGAGCGCAATTACCAAGGGTCTTTGCAATGATTTCACTGGAGGAAAGCGGAGTAAGGATCCATCACACAAATAAGAGAAGAAAGTAGGAGCCGCGTTATTTAAAATCTTAGAACTAATTAAAATTCCCTTAAAATCGATGGTTTGCCTTACAGGTAGCCAGTGCAAATCCCGTCATATTGGCCTGAAGTGACAGAATTTAGGCACTGAATATACCTAGCGAGCACATGCGTTTTGAATTCCCTGGAGCTTTAAGAGAAGACTAGCTGTTAGGCAAACCGTACAATATGACATACCAAATTACAATTATTTTAGTCAGTGCATTTTGAAGTAGAACTTGCGTGATATTAAGTCGTATTTGTTTCACTTGCGAATACATTATTCCGATATATTAAAATTCTTACTTGGCAGCGAGGCTTGGGGGCCGATAAAGCAAAGAAATCATCTTGAGGCTTAGCAATGAATAGTACATTTCTTTTGTTTTATTCCCCCAAGCCAGCCTCCTCCTCAGGCGCTTCGTTTTTCGCATGGCAGAGATGGCAGAGGCGAGCGCGAAACGAGTGACTGGTGATGAACCGCAAGGGACCATGGGAAGGTTGTCTCCTTCCCGCCTTCCTTTGCGCGCACATCGAGAGAGACGTCTGGGTACGAGGCAGCCCCCAAGCCTTGGAGCCACGTATGAATTAAAAAAAAAAAATTGAAAAAATTAAACATGAAAATGGTCTATTTTCTGTGTTTTTATCATTCCTTCTTTAACTTCTGCAACTGCTGAGATGAAATTAAGACATCGTAAGCATATCTTTTACGAAAATTGAATAAAATGGCTTAATTTCAATATTATAATTACTCCCACATCCTAAAAAATAGATAACTAAGGGCGTTAGCCGGGCGAAAGTTATCCGCTGTCGACATGATAAGGAAACAGCATGTTGTTCCTCACCTCTTAAATTGTCATCATCAAAGTGCAGTATTTCCTCAGCAGCTAATGTGGCTTCACCTTCTTTCGAAGCTGTGATTGGACTTCTCGCCATGCTTGAAGATTGACGAACTGCTGATGAAGGTTTTCCCTGCCAATAGATTCAGATAGATTATTGTCCGGTGATATTTATCTGTCGTCGAAAGAAAAATTGAGATTGTTGTATATTGTTTTGAAATCGGCCTCAGTTATTTTATTGTACGAAGTTGTGTTCCAGAAGTTGTGACAACTCACGGTAACATCATGGATAACGTAACTTGGAAAGGGCTGAGGTCTTTTTCCAGGGACACCCAACGAAGGTTTCCTCCTCTATAAATTGAAAACTCCTTTTAGGCTATCCAGAGTACTTTTAGATCTCTAGAAAGGCATTCTAAGCGGTGCAATAAAATTTGTATCTGTTCCGTCATCCTAGGGGAAGTTGAGTCTTTTCTAAATTACGAGGGCTTCAGAATTATTTTCCCGAAAATTTTGGATGTGATTTTTTATTATTATTATTACTGAACATATACATGGAGCCTGATCAGAAAATTCGAAAGGACGAAATAACGTTTTTGTTGCTAAAAGTAAAAGAGCTATAGATAAAATGTGAAGATACCTTGTCCTTGTTATCTCAGTTTTGAAGCAGCAAACAGGGTAGCGTGGCGACTGGAGAAAGATTCAAATTGCATATTAAATGATGACAGCTGAGTTTCTCCCACTTTTTTTCTGACGGAATAACAGCAGCTTATACGCCGCACTGGCTGGTAAGGCCTTCGAAGCATGCCATCAACGAGAACTCTTCTCTGTCACGCTTCCAAAAGTTCTTTTAATTTACACTCTTCTCTCTGACTATATCATTCTTTAGTGAACTATTTTAATTTTTTTTCTCCTAATTCTTTTTTCTTCTCTTTGCGTTTCTACCTTAAACTCAAGAACTTTTCTGCATCTTTATAACCTAAAAGTGAAATGTCCGCTACTGAAAGCAAGACCCATCTGTCCTTATTCGGTTAAGAGTTTTTGTGGTGTCGGCGATGAAACAAAACGAACTGATTGGATATGCAATGTGACAGGCGGAAACCAGTTTTTAATAACCATGCATTAAACCGAGTAAAGCAAAGGGCAAATTTCACCCATGTTTATACATGAAAGACACTGAGTTTACTCAAACCCTGAATTACTGACGCGTTGACATGGCATTGACTACCGTATAATAGGAGGGGATGGTGTGAATATGAAAGATGATGATGTACTGTGAGATATCACCAGCTTGGTTTCACCATGATTCTCAACATGGTCTCCAATCCTGAGGTGATGACAACAAAGCGGTTTCTGAATTGCTGATCAGATTCTTGGAATTTAACTAAAAGTGAAAGCAAAATTAATGTAATATAACGTAACGCTTCCTTGTTTTGTCTAGTATGTCGAAAATGTTCTATTTTGTGTTGAGCGGTGTTGAGTCACTTCTATATGAATATTAAAATATTTACTAGAATTAATATTTTGAATGAAGTAAACTTCCGTCAAGCAACTAATGTGCAGTCTTCAAACTGAGGGATTATTCGAAATTATCCTGGGAATGAAGACTGAAAAATTATGAAAAGGGAAAAATCCTCATGGAAATGTTAGGGCAAATAAGCAGGATGCCATCAACTGGGGAAAATATAGGTAACCCCTACTCTTTACCAACTTTCACCTCTTGAAAATTTGGAAACAAATTGTCCAGCCAGTTCCTAAAGTTTTTCTAAAAAATAGCTTCTCTTAATCAAGAAGTATTTTGCTTTCCCTTCCTCGACAGACACGTGTTGGGTCTTCTGATACTGTTGTCAGAAGAATATGTACTATTAATAGCTTTTTTTGCTTGGCGATTTTTTTGCTTATAATTTCCAATGACCATTCTGTTTGATGACAGGCTGCAATATTGTAAGGGCTATTAGGTACTTGTCACACTTAGGGGTTAAAATATACAGTGTACAAGCCAGCTTCAACACACTGTATTAAAAATACTCTTTAAAATTCACATGTTAGCCTATGCCATATGTTTCCAGTGCCTCCTTGTTAATCAGGAAAATATTTTAAGACTCCAGTCTATTTAAGATATTTTGTGGTGATTAACTGACTTTATGAACGAGAAGCGACACAAATATACCTAATACAATACAGGTTGCTGTGGTGATTTGGGCATACAGAACAATGCAATGATTTGCTTGAGTGATCACTAAACAATGGACCATTACCAATGCGCAAAGCAACCTTGAATCAGCTTTATACATATCATAAATTGCATATCATTTTTTAACCTAGGTTGATTCCCAATTTTCTTTGCCTCCTAGCCCTAATTATTATTCATGGCTTAAGGAGGCAAAGGAAACAGAGAATCAACCCAGGTTAAAAAATTTTAACTTGAAGTTAATTTTGACCTGTGACTTTGACTTTCTGTGTCCTATCAGCTTCAGTTCACTTTTTCACACTTCAAGATTTCCTTAGTCTCCTTCGCAGCCATTTTTAGGTTCCTCACGCAATGCTGGGGAGGAGCGTTGCGTGACGAGCCTAAAAATGGCTGCGAAGGAGACTAAGATTTCCATAAATTTACAAAAAATCAGCTGAAATGAAATATTATGAGAATAAACAAAAAAAAAGGCCTTCGGTTAACACCACCACATGCCATGGCATACATGGCATGCATTGGAATGATAGGTTTACCACTATATATGTAGGAATATCCTTGACAAGTATCTTTGTCAATGATTTTCATTAAATGATAGCAATGAATAGGTTACATGACAAGGACATTCTTGTGAATGTGGTGTTTTCATGTGACGTTTAAGAGCTTTGAAGCTATGAAATCCAATTTGCACTGTACATTTTTTTTGGAGCAAACACTACTTACTTGTTGCTTGAAAAGCAAAAGTAACAAAGAAGTCTTTGTCTTCTCCCTACCACTCTAAATGTGCAGGTTCTGTAGTGGGGGTGGGGAAGGGGGTACAAGAACAGTCTTACACATGTAAATAATAAATGTGAGCAACACAAAAACAATATAGGGCTCAAAATTCATGCATTAATAATAAATGTATGAATTTATTATTATTATCAGCTGAGCACAAGGCCAGTTAATTATTTTAAGACCCTGATTTGTTGTCTGACTTATTTTACAAGCCTGAATAGGGATTCAACAAGCTTGTCTCCAAAACAGGTCAACTTTGATTTGGGTCACATGATTGTGAACACTGCAGTAACCCCTGCCACTTTCTTTAAAGGTTCATTAAAAGCCTTGTTTATAATGGAAAGTGCACTTAGGTTACCCAGCTAGTTTACAGGCGCTCCACTCAAATACTTGGAAATAAAAAATTCAAATACAACATAACAGGATTAAAAACCTCAACGGGCAGGAGGCAACCAGTTGGCTATTTGCATGCAAGCGTGGGCAAGGATTTGAATTCGGGATGACTGAGAACAAATCCAGCAAGTGGCCAGAGCGGGTCTTGAATCCTGGACCACTGGATTTTAAGACCAGTGGGCTGACCACTCGGCCACGTACTGCCCTCTTTTATTTTCATATGCGCCCTCGACGATCTGTATAGAGAAAAATTAATAGAGGGTCTGTGAACAGGCTAACACTGCAGCGGAGAGGTCTCAAAATACCTATCAGAATCTGTATGATAATCACGTTCAACAAGCTAAGTTAACTTAATAAAGTTAAAGTAGAGTGTTTCACAGACCTGAATTATTAATAGCCCATTTCAAAAAAGTACCATGATATTGGTACAGGTTCAGCCTTGCTCGGGCATGCTAAAGTAACTATTATTCCAGTCCTCTTTGTTAGAATTATGAAACACTGTAAATTAGAATACAGATATCCCGTGTGAAAAACCTCCATGGAATTCCGCGGAATTCCATGGAAAATTCTCCATGGAATTCCATGGAGGATTAGGACATCAATTTCCATGGAATTTCATGGAAATTTCTCCATAGATTTCCATGGAAAATATTTGCATGGAGGATTAGGACATTTCCCATGGAATTCCATGGAAAACATTAGGGCACCAATTTCCATGGAATTCCATGGAAATTTCTGCATTGACATTTTCCATGGAGGATTATGACATTTTCTATGGAATTCCATGGAAAAGTTCCATGCAATTCCATAGAAACTACTCCATCGATTATTCCATGGATCTCCATGGAGTTTCATGGTATTCTCAGGAATTAGACATTTAAAATATCCAGTGAATCAAATGGAATACATAACAGATTTTGGTCCAATGCAATTTATTTAATCAATAAAAGGACCGCATAAATCTCTTTTTAAAGACAACAATTAAAAGTTAACATGCTTTTGGTGGAAAATTTGACATAGTGTAGCTTAAAAAATTAATGTTTACTTGTGACTATATACATTACAGTTTAGAATGTAGCCATCATATTGAAGTAGCTTAAATGAAAAATTTAGATTTAATATAATTAATAAAGCAAGGAATCTTGGCCTGGTGTTTAAGAAAAGTAACAGGCGAACAGATGCATATTTGAGAGGAAAGAAAAATAAGCTAATACTTGAATGCATAAACCGTCAGTATGTAAGACTTAAACATGGCTTTATTTAATGCGACGACAAAGGGAAGTGCTACTTATTTCCTCGATCAGAACCACTATGGTATTTAGTTATAGCAAAGTCCTACCTAATCCTTCGGAAAAAACGGCGTCAGCCACAATTATAATTCATCAGTCTCTTGTATAGTTTTTACGTAGCAGGCATGAAAGTTCTAAATATGATATTTCTTCTTATGCATCGAAGCAGTCCATCGAAGTACAGTCTCCGATTTCTAATTTTGCCAGAATTAGTAATTATTCCAAAGGATCCCAAAGGCAATTTGCAGGAAAGACCACATTCATATCTGTATAAACAAAAAAGATGGAAACTACATATTAAAAGCGATAAACAGTACCCGAAAAGTCATCCTTCTAAATCTAGCAGAGACATAATAGAGCGGACGAATTCAGTTGAGCAACCAAACACGAGTTGTGTACATATTAAGCTTACCTTCCTCTTTAATGTGCGATCCAGCTGAGTCATTGTTTAATCGAAGTCGATTTGAAAGAAGCCAAATGTAAGCAACCTCACAAGTGATATTTTGCGTTGAAAATAACATCTTTTTCGGATGCATTCATCGCTAAAACAATCCGTTTACACAACACTGTCGTACTGCACAGAAGTCCGCCTAAATATTCGAACCAAGAAAACTGATCTTCTACGCATTTCTATTGGTTCAAAAGCCCCACGTGATCGCGTAAGTCACTAAGCGGAGAGGTCTGGACGCCAGTTCAACCACCAAACATGGGGTCAAATCACGGCACGATCGTGGAGATGTCTGTCTTTAAAGGCTTTAAATTGTGGTCCCTTTCAGAGTTAATTGTACTATTCCGACGCTGTCGAAGAGTAAAGCAGTGAGAGGAAAATACTGCATTGTTCTCCCAGGTGAGGGAACCTTTGAAAAAAGGCAGCAGGCCTATTCATAGTCTGATATACACAGCCGTTCTTAGTGTCGTCACGCAACGCTCCTTCCCACTAAAAAACGGGCAAGTAATTCATGGCAGTCTCCATATAGACTCCCTGATATGTTATCTCTTATACCTTGTATACCACTATATATCTTATGTGTACCCATGTTTACCCTAGTAATACTGTATACCCTGTATACCTCTATATAACCTGTTTACCCATGTTTACCCTAGTAATACTGTATACCCTGTATACCTCTATATAACCTGTTTACCCATGTTTACCCTAGTAATACTGTATACCCTGTATACCCCTATATATCTTGTTTACCCTTGATTACCCTAGTAATACTGTATACCCTGCATACCCCTATATATCCTGTGTACCCATGTTTACCCTAGTAATACTGTATACCCTGTATACCCCTATATATCCTGTTTACCCTAGATTACCCTAGTAATACTGTATACCCTGTATACCCCTATATAACCTGTTTACCCATGTTTACCCTAGTAATACTGTATACCCTGTATACCCTTATGTATCCTGTTTACCCATGTTTACCCTAGTAATACTGTATACCCTGTATACCCTTATATATCCTGTTTACCCTTGATTACCCTAGTAATACTGTATACCCTGTATACCTCTATATAACCTGTTTACCCATGTTTACCCTAGTAATACTGTATACCCTGTATACCCCTATATATCCTGTTTACCCTTGATTACCCTAGTAATACTGTATACCCTGTATACCTCTATATAACCTGTTTACCCATGTTTACCCTAGTAATACTGTATACCCTGTATACCCCTATATAACCTGTTTACCCATGTTTACCCTAGTAATACTGTATACCCTGTATACCCCTATATAACCTGTTTACCCATGTTTACCCTAGTAATACTGTATACCCTGTATACCCTTATATATCTTGTTTACCCTTGATTACCCTAGTAGTACTGTATACCCTGCATACCCCTATATATCCTGTTTACCCTAGATTACCCTAGTAATACTGTATACCCTGTATACCCCTATATAACCTGTTTACCCATGTTTACCCTAGTAATACTGTATACCCTGTATACCCTTATGTATCCTGTTTACCCATGTTTACCCTAGTAATGCTGTATACCCTGTATACTCTTATATATCCTGTTTACCCTTGATTACCCTAGTAATACTGTATACCCTGTATACCCCTATATAACCTGTTTACCCTTTATTACCCTAGTAATACTGTATACCCTGTATACCCCAATATAATCTGTTTACCCATGTTTACCCTAGTAATGCTGTATACCCTGTATACCCCTATATATCTTGTGTACCCATGTTTACCCTAGTAGTATTGTATACCCTGCATACCCCTATATACCTTTTGCACCCATGTTTACCCTAATAGTACTGAATACCCTGTATACCGCTATATAACCTGTTTACCCATGTTTACCCTAGTAATACTGTATACCCTGTATACCCTTATATATCCTGTTTACCCTCGATTACCCTAGTAATACTGTATACCCTGCATACCCCTATATATCCTGTTTACCCTTGATTACCCTAGTAATACTGTATACCCTGTATACCCCTATATAACCTGTTTACCCATGTTTACCCTAGTAATACTGTATACCCTGTATACCCTTATATATCCTGTTTACCCTTGATTACCCTAGTAATACTGTATACCCTGTATACCCCTATATAACCTGCTTACCCTTGATTACCCTAGTAATACTGTATACCCTGTATACCCCAATATAATCTGTTTACCCATGTTTACCCTAGTAATGCTGTATACCCTGTATACCCCTATATATCTTGTGTACCCATGTTTACCCTAATAGTACTGAATACCCTGTATACCCCTATATAACCTGTTTACCCATGTTTACCCTAGTAATACTGTATACCCTGTATACCCCTATATATCCTGTGTACTCATGTTTACCCTAGTAATACAGTATACCCTGTATACCCCTATATATCCTGTTTACCCATGATTACCCTAGTAATACTGTATACCTTGTATACCCTTGTATATCCTGTTTACCCATGTTTACCCTAGTAGTACTGTATACCCTGTATACCCCTGCATATCTTGTGTACCCATATTTACCCTAGTAATACTGTATACCTTGTATACCCTTGTATATCCTGTTTACCCATGTTTACCCTTGTCATACTGTATACCCTGTATACTTGTGTACCCATGTTTACCTTAGTAACACTGTATACCTTGTATACCCTTGAATATCCTGTTTACTCATGTTTACCCTAGTCATACTGTATACCTTGTATACCCCTATATATCCTGTGTACCCATGTTTACTCTAGTCATACTGTATACCCTGTATACCCCTATATATCTTGTGTACACGTTTACCCTAGTAATACTGTATACTCTGTATACCCCTATATATCCTGTGTACCCATGTTAACTCTAGTGTCTCTGTATACCCTGTATACCCTTGCTTATTCTGTTTACCCATGTTTACCAAAGTCATTCTGTATATTAGCGGAGAATTCTTCTCAAGACCACCACATAGCATATACTTATCGACGAACTCCACTTCTTGGTTTGGAACCTGTGCTATCTGATTGGATTAAGTCAGTCTTTTGTGACCAATAGAACCCAAGCTGTGTGTATAGGTAATATCCTGTCTGAGTGGAAACACACCCATGGTGACATACCAGGAACTAAGATGGGCGTCCCCCTGTTCTCAATTTAGATAAATGGACTCAATACTAGATACGTCCTACAGTTTTCATTAGCGATTTGAATTTTGCTTGTTAGAGACAGGCGCATTTTTTTATTGAACATAAGATGAAGTTAAATCATAAACAAATGGTTATAAATTTCTGAAATATCCCAATAATACCCTACAGCCTATTTGCTTTGGAAACCATCAGTTAGAGCGGCGTGTTTCGACATGTAAAAAACTTGGTGTAAAAATTAGGCTTGATCTTGCATGGAACTACCACATTGATTATATTTATGGTAAAGCCGCCAAATGATTGTATTCCTTAATTTTGCTTAAAAGAGCTGTTGTAGCTGGCAGAAATATTCCCAATATTATAAGTGCTCTGTGAGATCATTTATACTTGCATATGCTGTCCCGGCATGGCAAGATATTCCTGAGACCTTAACTGTTGTTCTTATAAATAAAACGAATTCTCGATATTTTGAGGGCGTTTTTAGTAAAACAATTACTCTCCTTGCGCTTGTTGGATATGACATTATTAAAGCAAATTCGTCGCTACGCGCCTGGTTGCCTACAACCATCTCATTGCATACACGTATTCGTGGAATAATTGTTAAATCTCCTGTTTAGTTATACTCTGCAATATTCTGTTTACCCATGTAAACTCTAGTATTCTGTATACCATGTTTATCCTGTTTACTCATGCACACCCTATAACGGTTGACTCTATGACAATATGTCGATATGGCAAGAAACCAGTGTCCGTTGTAGGCATTAGTGGGTAAGTGTGAAATAAAGATGTATTTATTTCTTGGGCGATTATCCGTGGAGCGGCGTCTGACCTAACTGAATCATTGAAACAAGCATACTTCAGCGTACAGTTGGTATAATTAAACAAAAAATATTAATTGAAATTGAAATACGCTATTTGTAAGAGTAAATGTTAAACACGGTTGCTGTTTTCAGGGGGTAAAACAAAAGAAACATAAAAAAAGAAGATGAGGATGACAAAGAAGAAGATGATGATGATGAAGTTGTTGTTTCCAAAATCACATGTCCTGATTGAACAAAATTAGCTATCACGACTTTTGCTTGTCGATGGAGAGTATAGAACGAATCTTCCAGCTCTGCTCCATTTTATAAGGGAATTTTTTTTTGATAATCTATACTAACAGTTTCCACTTTATATTCAGTCAGATGGAAACATAGACCACAATGTATGATCAACGAAGTTTATTGGTTAGCAGATCAAACTGTTGGCTAGCCCCGATCTGACTGAAAGACTGAGTGATCTGAAAGGCGATTTTATTTTACTAGGCAACTGACTACTACACAGACAATTAAGGGGTGTGTTGCCCATTGCCCATCACATCCTCGCGTGATTTTGTTGCCTTACAAGAATAATATGACTTTCACACAATAAGCCTTTAAAATTATTATTTGGATTCTTAAAACAATGTAAATTGTTTCAAAAGCTATTCTTTTTTCTAAACATAACGGCCGAATTCAAGATTGCTCAATGTTTACTATATTTCTCTTGTGGATGGTACCATTTGATACGGTAATAGAACAATCAGTCTGAGTTCCCTTGGTTATCAAGAACTGAAATACCATAATAAAGATTCTTTAGAGCTAAATGTTTTTTTCTTACAAATTCCAATTTTCCTTGAATTTGCCTCTCTGTTTTAGAGGTCACTGTAAACTGTATATTATTTCCACGCAGACCCTTGCTCACAAAATTATACAATATGGATATATTTCTGTAACTTGGGATGACACACGTGTTCAAAATGAATGACTCAACGGAGTCTAACAGACAGCTCTCTTCGAGTGTCCATGGTCCGGGCTGCAAATCAGATCCCTCCTCCTCCAGGATAGCTGCTGTTCGCCGCCTCTTCAATGATGGTGGTGTAGAAGTTATTCTCTTCTTTTTCTCTGCCTTACAATCGTCTGTGCTGTGAGTAACCCTTATTCCATATCTATTTTCACAGTTGAAACATGAACAGAGGATAGAGCAAGGTTTACCATTGGAGTAGCAGGGACATTTTGTTCGCCTCTGACCACTTACATCTATGCAAGAGGTTTGACCTGTTTTCCGTCCTTTAGCCCTGCTTTCTCCACACCGGCATGACAGTTTTTGGGGATTCTGACTGCGATTGTCGCAGTTGCGGCACTTGCACTGAGCTTGGCACTTTTTTTGTTAGAAACACACGGGCAAAGAGATTTTTCAGTTGAAACACAAAAGCGCTCACTTCTGGATTTTGCCTTCCGTCCACAATGTAACTGGTATTTACAACTTTTGATTTTACGGCTGCCCATAACGCAGTTCCTTGAGTTGACAGACTTATCCCTGTTAAATTTACCATTCACTTCAACTTACCATTGGTTATGCTCTCCGTAGCATCGTAATGGCGTGCCCCAAAATAATGGTAAGCAATATAGATTGGGGTGTTACTCAAAGGATTATCGCAGTTGAAGGGCAAAAAAGGAATTGTTTCAGAAGACGTTATCACCATAATTGGAACTTGCAAGATATTTGAACACAGTCTTATTACAAAGTCGCCAATTTCTTGATCAAAAAAACCTCTTACGCTAAACTCGCGGGCTTTCCTTTCAACATCTGCCTGGGAACCTTCGACGAAGTTTGAGATACCGCAGTCGTCAGCTAAAACTGCATCTACAAATAGTTGTCGAAGAGTGTACGTATCCAGGTCTTCAGTATTTAAAAGTCCTAGACGCCTCAGGTGCTCTGATAATTGACCTGCCTCATTGTGGACAAGTTTTCTTACTTGTCTCATTATTGTACGGAAGGCACAGTCCCCATCAGATTGGACTCTATCCAGCTGCAGGTTGAATGTGGCTAAATGCCGTTTAAGCGTCTCACTATGGCTGTTGATCGTTGGGTCGTCGGTGTCAATGTTGTCTTCAGAAGTAAGAAGTTTTGTCATTTTGCTGAGATGAACAATGTCAAGAGCATTAAAAGAACGATCATTGTTTTTCTCTTTTACTTTCTTTATCATTTCGGAAAGGTTATACGTTGCACTTATTAGAGCCGCTGCAATCGATTCCTGACAGAGATCTTCAATGGTTTCAACCATTATAACAAAAGGATTATTCGAAGCAAATGAGTTTTCGGAAATCTGGAAAATTTTTCCATCCTCTACATCTAACTCTGTTGAAAACTGAGGCTGGTGAACTTTATCATCAACTGACTCTGTTTCAAATTCAACATTTCCAGTTAACGCATTACAGCTGGTGACATTAGTTTCGACTGGGGCCACAGGCTTGATTTTTGAACTACAACAATGTTTTTCTGCAGATATTTTTGGATTGTGATGGTAGAATAATAGAGTCAGCAATGCTATTGCTAGTTGGACGGAAAGAGTAGTGGCTCCAGAAATCATCGACCTGTTTAAAAGTCTGTGCAATCCCTCGTTTCTCTCTGTACCACATCCTGGAGGTATTTCTGATAAACAGCCTTTCTGTATATGCCTGCGTAGATTTTCAATTTCTATAAAAGTTGCTTCTGTAAGAGGGCTAAAGGGAACATTGCTCCAGCGTTCTATAAACGAGTTAAGATTTTTTTCCATCTTTTCCTTGTACACAGTGCTTTTAAGTCGTTTCTCGCCTTGGTCATCGTCGTCACGAAATATTTGAACAAAAGATTTTGACACTTCTTTGTGAAGAGCATTTTGTCGAGAAAATGTTCTTGTTATTCTTTGACATGCATGAAACAGATCAAGTTTGACAGAGACGTTTAGAAAAATATTGCTGTACTTGCTGCTAACATGACAGCAATCATCCACCCAAACAAGCTTTAATGAGTTTCCAGAAAAAGACATCCTCTTCTTGAGTTGGATGAGCAGGTCTTCAATTTCATTGAAGGACGTTGACTTTGCAAATTTCCATGCCACAACTTCCCCACGTTCATTTAAGCAAATAAATAATTGGTGAAACTGGGTTACAAATTTGTTATCTTTCTCCCTGACGAACCCGATATTGCGACTTATTTTAAAGGTGTGATCACAAGACAAAGATGAAACTGTCAATCGGTTCATCTCCTCATCGTAAATCGCCCTGTTTTTTTCAAAATTGTGGAGGAAAATCTTCATTATCTGGTCATTGCTCGGAAAAGAATATAGAGGATTATTGTGGAACTCAGCGATGTCTGGTACGCTGCACATATTACCTTTGCGTGCACTGAAATATATCCTTCTTCTTTGAAGATACTGGCGATAGTTTAAAGACGCCAAGCCTTCGCTTATTTTGAGAAAGCTAACTCCCTCTAAAATTTGGATGTCAAAGAAATGAACCATAGCTTTGGAAACACCACATCTCTGGAAAATCTCTAGGGGGAAAAATTCTTGAATGTATCCTGGAAGCAGATTATGAACATCGGGCGTGGTCGCCCACAATTTGTGTCCTTGTCTATCATTTCCACACCTGTAGATTCTCTGTACAAGAACGATATCTTCCATGAAATCATAGATTAGCCTAGCTTTTTCTCCACCTTTTCCAGAAACGCATCTTGTCCACTGGTTTGGATGTAGATCGTTACCATGCAAAGGACAATTGAGAGCAATCTGAAACTGTTCTTTGGGAGCTCCAGAGCATTACTTTAGGTAAGAAGTAATCTTCTATTGGGGATGCAGGAGATGGTAGAGGGGGAAAGATAATAGGACAGTGGCTAAAGTGTTGTGAATTTTCATCAAATTTTTTGATTAATTCATCAACATACTTCTGGGCTCGCTCTCCCAAGCTAATCCCTGCAACAGTACTGCAATAAACACAGAGAATAATGACAGCAACAGCTGTTACAAATTCCAGTTTCCAATCTGAAAGTAAAAAATGCAAAACGATGATAGTCAGTTCGACATGATGGTATCAGTGGCGCTAAAACGATATTGCAAATGTTTATAACAAAGTTATTACAACCACAATTCAAAATATTCCCTGTTCCTGATTGAGTTACGACCCCCTCCCCTAGAACAAAATCAGCTACCGTTGATTTAATTTTAGAAGCCAAAGATAACTACCGTAAATGATAACGAGCAAATTTGAAAACTTGCACGTGCTACAAAAGAAGATAAACACGCGTGCGCTCTTACCGGACACGAGACCTAGTCGCCCTATTATGGCTGTAAATATGTAAATATTTTTCATGTAAATATATAAAAAAAATACATTCGTAGAGAAAAGAATGAAAAAAATAAAATAAAACAAAAATAACAACAAGAATGAATGTACAACACTTACTTGACATTTTTGTCATGTTCCGGTACTTGTTTTTTAAAATGTGTTCGCTTTTTGTTTCAGAGGTTCTCGCGAATCTGACCATAAAAGAACTTTTAATTTTTAGTTGGAGATAACTCTTCTTTTTGACTATATAATCCAGTAACGCGACTGTTTCAGTGCCTCAGAAGATAGAACCTTGGAGAAGGAGCCAACAGGCGCCTCGTAGCGAAAACATGGGTACAGGGGTAAACATGGGTACACAAGGTATATAGGGGTCTACAGGGTATACAGTACTATTAGGGTAAACATGGGTACACAAGGTATATAGGGGTATACAGGGTATACAGTACTATTAGGGTAAACATGGGTGCACAAGGTATATAGGGGTATGCAGGGTATACAGTACTACTAGGGTAAACATGGGTACACAAGGTATATAGGGGTATACAGGGTATACAGTATTACTAGGGTAAACGTGGGTGCACAAGGTATATAGGGGTATGCAGGGTATACAGTACTACTAGGGTAAACATGGGTACACAAGGTATATAGGGGTATACAGGGTATACAGTATTACTAGGGTAAACGTGGGTGCACAAGGTATATAGAGGTATGCAGGGTATACAGTACTACTAGGGTAAACATGGGTACACAAGATATATAGGGGTATGCAGGGTATACAGTACTACTAGGGTAAACATGGGTGCACAAGATATATAAGGGTATACAGGGTATACAGTATTACTTGGGTAAACATGGGTGCACAAGGTATATAGGGGTATGCAGGGTATACAGTACTACTAGGGTAAACATGGGTACACAAGATATATAGGGGTATGCAGGGTATACAGTACTACTAGGGTAAACATGGGTACACAAGATATATAAGGGTATACAGGGTATACAGTATTACTTGGGTAAACATGGGTACACAGGATATATAGGGGTATACAAGGTATACAGTATTACTAGGGTATTCATGGGCCGGGTACACAGGGGTATACAGGGTATACAGTATTTTTAGGGTAAACATGGGTACACAAGATATATAGGGGTATACAGGGTATACAGTACTACTAGGGTAAACATGGGTGCACAAGATATATAAGGGTATACAGGGTATACAGTATTACTTGGGTAAACATGGGTGCACAAGGTATATAGGGGTATGCAGGGTATACAGTACTACTAGGGTAAACATGGGTGCACAAGGTATATAGAGGTATGCAGGGTATACAGTACTACTAGGGTAAACATGGGTACACAAGATATATAGGGGTATGCAGGGTATACAGTACTACTAGAGTAAACATGGGTACACAAGATATATAAGGGTATACAGGGTATACAGTATTACTTGGGTAAACATGGGTACACAGGATATATAGGGGTATACAAGGTATACAGTATTACTAGGGTATTCATGGGCCGGGTACACAGGGGTATACAGGGTATACAGTATTTTTAGGGAAAACATGGGTACACAAGATATATAGGGGTATAGAGGGTATACAGTACCATTAGGGTAAACATGGGTGCACAAGGTATATAGGGGTATACAGGGTATACAGTATTTTTAGGGTAAACATGGGTACACAAGATATATAGGGGTATACAGGGTATACAGTATTACTAGGGTAAACATGGGTGCACAAGGTATATAGGGGTATGCAGGGTATACAGTATTACTAGGGTAAACATGGGTACACAAGGTATATAGGGGTATACAGGGTATACAGTATTACAAGGGTAAACATGGGTACACAGGATATATAGGGGTATACAATATTGCACTAATATATTAGGGAGTCTATATGGAGACTGCCATGAATTACTTGCCAAAAAACGGCTGTGTAGCAGACTAGCCTATCCACGGATGCGGCAAAAAACTGTAATATTGCTTGTGTAGGTTCGCCGAAATACTTCATACAAAGCAATCTCATCAATCAGGTTGGACTCGAGTAATAGGGAAAATCTTAGCTCTCAACCAAAACACACTTCGATACCGAGAAGAGTTATGTGCCTAGTGGGATCATTTCCAGTACTGGCTATTGAAGTACGGGACGCGTACATCGTCTTGTATTTGCTATTCATACGAGATTCCGACTAAACTGATTAGGTCTATTTAAGCACTGACTCGAAACGGTTAGCCTCTAATTAGGGTTACGGTTGTTGTTATTATATATGAATAAAATCAAACTCCACCGTAGCGAGTTACTACTCCGCGGTAGAGTGGTTACGCTACGAATTATGGATTCTACGCCCCTGGATCGGTTCTCAATCTTAATTGCCACATCGAATTTTTCTTCTTTTCAAAATTTGCCACTGAAATTTTTCCTTAAAAATGGAACAGTGGTTGAAGAGACTTACACTTTCATGGAAATTTGTTGATCAGAAATTTCAAGAGACTTAGAAATTTCATATTAATTTCAAGTAGAGATTTGATCCTGTATGTCATGGCAGATACACGTCGGTGTACGGGTCCTGTACGAATAGCGGCACTGTGTCAATGTAATGAAGCAACTGCATGTTGTCAATAACAGTGATCTTCTCATATTTTAAATGCAACTCTGATTTTAAAAGATAAATGGCAGACACTGAGACAGCCCTACTAAAAAATAATTTTCTATATTAATTTTTTTTAACAGGATCATTTTTTTATTAAGCACACTAGACATTCCTCGTTATAGTTAGCAATAAAATTTCTTACACTGGGACTTTCAGCGTCGGTGAACATTATACTTTTGCATTATCTGTGTAATTTAAACGCACAAGCTATTTTGCTCTTAGAAAGCTTCCAAATGTTTCCTATTTTTCTATCCAATAAAAAGTGCAGACTTGAACATGTGGTTAACAAGTTGATGAGTTGCTTGATTACTGAATTTCTCTGGATTTTCTCATACAAACTGCATGGTATTCTATCTAACTCCATGGGCACGCTATGGCATTCCATGGAACTCCATGGGCACCCTATGGCATTCCATGGAACTGCATCGGTACTTCAGGGAACCCCATGGCATTCCATGGAACTCCACGATATTCCATGGAATTTCATGGCATTCAATGGAACTCCATCACTACTTCATGGAACTCCGTGGAACTCCATGGCATTCCATGGAACTCCATGGATACTCCATGGAACTCCATGGCATTCCATGGAACTCCATGGCATTCCATGGAACTCCATGGATACTCCATGGAACTCCATGGCATTCCATGGAACTCCATGGATACTCTATGGATACTCCATGGAAGTTCCGTGGAATTCCATAGTGGATTTCCATCTATTTCCATGGAATTCCATGGATTTCCACAGATTTCCATGGATTTCCATGGATTTCCATGGAATTCCATGGAGGTATTTCACACGGGATGGTGTCACTTTTCTTGTCAATGGGTTTTAGCAACTTGCGGGTTGGGGTGGGGATACAGGATCTTAAACTCCAGCTGCACACTTGCAAAATTCATGTAAACACTCTAAAATTTTTCGGTAATTAAGGAATCCTTAAGATATATAAACAAGCAAAGGGCAAGCAGATGTCTGAATGCAACAAAGACAGGAAATAAACTATATATTAGCTAATATTAAGCACTGCTGCTGTCAAATTTCTATGGTTCAAGCTGATGATCAGCACCCGCAGCTTTTTCAAAGGTAACAACAAGTGATTCTTACAGACAAGCTTACATGAAACTGTATCAAGATGGAATTTTTTTAAAACAATAGCTTTTTTTTGCAGCTGATATAAAATGAAATGAAAAGGTTTCTTGTATTAGTCCTGTAGCCAGTTGCCTGTAATTCTGTAGGGTCAGTCAGTAAATTTGCAGGTGAGGTTTATTGATGTGCTCAGATAACAGATGCTAACAGTGACACTTGTACTGTTTTTCCTTTCATCAACATTGCTGCCTACATACAAAAATATTATAAGAAAACATTAAAACTTGCATCGCTCATTCAATTAATAGCCTGTCTTCTATAAACAGCCTAACTTTAATTATTTTGTAACAGTATTTTACAATTTAGCTTTTAATCTTTCTTTGGATTTCATAGCTTGAAATAATATTATAATCACACTCTGTGAATCATGTATTAAGTGGTCACTCACAAGAGGTTAAATAATCATATAAAACCATAAAGCTATCACCCAAGGTACAAGATGTTTGATCATAGCAGTTTTTGTTTCATACAAGGGAAATTTTGGTGAATGCTGTAAATCCTCTCCTTAAGCCCCAGCCCCTCCCATCTTTTATAAGTCTCTCTCTCCTTATTCTTCACAACCAAATTGCTAACCTCCTGCATTTATCTGCATCCCCCGCCCTGACCACAAACATGCTTGAAATAAATTACGGGGGCGTAACTAGAGGATTTAAAGTAGGTGGTCACTTAATACAGGAGATTGTCACACAAGATTCTAATGGCCCACAGTCAATATATAAAAATTCTTAAATGACTCCAAGGCTTTAGGGGCAAAAATTGTTAATTTTTCACAGCTCCATTGTCTCGCAATTCCCACTGGAGACTTGAGCTCATAGAAGACCAAACCAAATATAGAAAAATGACCAGAAAACCGTGGAGTCATGTTAGAATTTTAATATATCGAACTTGGTCTGTTATGTATTTAAATATTTTTGAACAAAATAAAGAAAAAAAAAATGGAAACTTCTTTGGGTGAGGAATTTGACTCTGGCTTCAAGGAAATGGTTTAATTCTCTGGGGGTAGCCTATGCAGAGAGGGCTAAATGCATGCATGGGCGATATTTAGGGTTGCATTTGCACTGATGAGTTACTGGAATGGGTTTACACAGTTTTACATTATATTACTTCAGAAATATACACAAAATAAGTAGATTTATAATTGACTAGTGAGGGGTTTGGTTCTTGATGAATTAGAAAGTAGTAAAATACAGGCCAGATAAAAACCAGCAGCATTCAACTCAGAGAGTGACAAAAAGTAAGCTTTCTATATCAATAATTTTGTATTATTGATCTTTTTTAACGTACCGTTCTCTTGTAGCTTTTGTCTTTCACTTTGAACCTGGCTGGCTATCCCCTATAGTCGTCTTCTCAAACGAATGACTGAATTGGAGATGAGAGAAAACACCGCAGAAAACTATCACCACTCATCCCAGCCAGCAGTTTTTTTTAACCCGCAAAATTTCCCTGATGTCAACCTCAGTTACTCCTTCAACGGTTACCTTTTCAATAACAAACAGAGGGTGTTGTTTAAAATGATAGTTCCGTTAGACGTTCTTCAAACTGAATTCTCCACGCAAGTATTAATGCTGTCCGATCCGGCTCCCACGGTCATCAGCCTTGATCAGCCATGTTCGCCTCACCTTTTATTTCCGGTTTGTTTCCTTTGTGTTTCAAAGCCAATCAAAACAAGCCCTTGAGTTGGAACCAACCAGAGCTCTCGATCCCTGCCGCTGACCAAAAGGATCGAAGCTCTGGGAACTAGAATGGCTCAGTTGTATGCCGTGTTAAATTTCATCCTACGCACACAGCGGGTGAACATGTTATCAATCAAATGTCATTGTGGTGCTTTAATCAGGGGAATGGGATTTCAGCCTATTTATGGATGTTCGTTGAAACCAGTCATGAAATGTATTTTACTGAAACAAGTAGATGAATAAACAAAACATCTTACTTTACAGAACTCAGTCGTTTAATTGTTGCAATTATCTAGGGTGATCGTCTAAGTATTTTTTACTCATTTGAGTGGTTTCCGTCCTTATCATGTCATGCGTTGTCGACTCAGGAATCTAAAAATTTGTCATAATTTATGCGTCGTACTATTTTTAGCACGGTACTCGATTCGACACTTTATCCTCTATCGTTACGGCATGTAGATATATATTTTAAACAACTACTATAATTTACAGTCTATCCACTTTGAATTCATCACTTATAAATCACAATGAGATTTTTTTCTCGTTTTATACTCCTCAGCCTGGAGTCAATTATGAATTTTAATAATTCGAAACTAGCCTATTAGCCTGTTCGGCAGGCCTTTCCAATGTGCAAAGGTCAATCGAAACTGAATTTATTATTATTGACAGTGGAACGTTTTCCGTTGGAATTAGTTCTCTTATTTTACACTGAGTGTGGAATGGGGAAACACTATGGCGGTATATTTGCTGATGTTTTTTATAATTATCCTTTGCCTTACAGAGCGTTCTGGTAAAGTAGAAATTCTGTGCCTGTATAAACTATTACTTAGTTAAAACGCCGGTGTCGGGCGGTTTTATTAAGTTTACGCCATTTTCGCTTTAGTGGCTTAGTGCTTTCGAGTCTATCTGCTATAGGCCCGGCACACTGAGCTAACCCTGCAATTGGAATACGAAGTATAATTTCTCCTCGTATGAATTTTGCAGTGTTTGGATGATTTGAAGCATGATAATTGATGTGAATTATTAGCCCATAATCGTTGTGGCTTACGAGTTGATTCGATATGCATGGCTTTATTGACTGTACCGTGAATTGTCTAACACGGAAAGAAAATGTTATAATAGTGAAGTAAATGTATCTCGGGTAGCCTATATATTCTAATAGAAGGAGCATGCATTATTCTAGTGAAGTATTGCTGGAGCAGAAGACTTTGAGTGCCCTGGAACTTCTTAAATTGGCGATTGGTAATCAACAGCTTTTAGACAACTACTTGTGCCACAATGTCAGGTCTAGTAGCGAAAAGGCTTACAGTCAATGGAAAGCTTCTATCGACTTTCTCTCAAGCTCGTCAACTATGCAATCAGGAAAGTGAATAACCTTAAGTCCTCACCATTTGAATTAGCCTACATTTTTTTGCCTTTCTGATCACAATTACGAAAGAACAAACACCAAAATAGAGAAATTTTGTGACACGTTTACGGTTCACGGCACTCGTGATATTCGGTTTGAAATTAGGGATCATTGGAGAATAAGCAGCGCCAATGTTGAAGAGACAGGAACGTCACAATGAAGGAACTCTAATAGCTTTTATAACAACAAATCGCTTTCACAACAAGATGGACGCGATACGAACACACGAGGAGACCTAAAAGGTCTGAACCGAGACGAAAGATTTAGTGCCATAACGTAGGGCACTGGTTGGTTACAAACGGACTATAGGCTAACAGTCACTGCATGATAAAACCAATCACTGCAGGATACCACCCGTACCAAACCAAACGCTATTTTAAACGTATTTTCTATATATATTTTGAAAACCGTTTTATTGTATTTGATAACTACATTTATCTGATGGGTACCAAATTATATTTTATTGGTGTTTTTTCTGCTTTTATTGGTGTTTGAAGCTGCTTTTAATGATGTTTTATCTTACTTTTATTGTTATTTTAACCTGTCTTCAATTGTGTCTTAACCTGCTTTTATTGGTGTTTTAACCTGTTTCTTAACCTGCTTTTAACTACTACGGTGGCCCAAAAAGGCAATACACAAATATATATTTTACTACTGCAATCTATATCTTAGTACACAAGCATATACATCGGTTGTGTGAGTATATATATCAGTACATAGAGAATATTACACGGTGGGAGAAGATATGAATTTTATGTTCGAGTGGCAAGAACAATATCTCACGAGTGAGCGCAGCGAACGAGTGAGATATTGCTCTTGCCACGAGAACATAAAATTCATATCTTCGAGCTAACGTGTAATATTCTTTTTATTATATAAACATACTGATGACGGCGTTTTTGATGATTTTCCGAAGATTTCCGATCACCTTCCGAAGATTTCCGAAGATTTTCAAATTGTCCCGAAGACCAGACGAACGTTCCCGAACATTTTCCGAAAAATTCCGAAGATGTCCGAAGATTGCCGAGCACTTTCGAGGAAGACCCGAAGATGTTTCGATGATACACCAACGAATTTAAATACAATTTAAGAGACAAACCGGATGTCAGTGAAATTATCGATATCTTCACATTTAAAAATATCGTATTTTTACGTGTGTTCAGATACCACATTTCTCGGTGGTAGAAATCCTTGTAAAACACTGCAGTTTATTTATTATATACATACTGAGAAATACTCACCAAAAAGCTACGTCGTAAATTTTCGTACGCAAATTAGTTCTAGCCAATCAGAGGAGCGAACGATGGTTTTCACACGTGAAAAAAATGATACGTCCAATCAGAATCGCGAACGATGTTTTTTCACGTGTGAGAAAAATGATACGTCCAATCAGAAGCCACAGAGGTGTGTGAGTTTCGCGCCAAAATTCCCGCCTTTTATTGCAGCTTGCAGCGCCGCTTCGCACACATTCAGCGAGAAAAGTTTTACTCAAAGAGTTTTTCTCGCTAAAAAAGCGAAAAACATTTCGGAAATGGAGTGGAATAGTTTCGTTTGTTTCACTGTCGATAAAGAAAACGGTAGAGAGCCGGCGAAACAACAGCGGAAAAGGATAAACAGAACGAGACGTAAGCTTTTGTTGTGCTTTTTGTCTGAGCTACTTTGCCTTTCATTTAAGCTTAAGTTTATATTGAAACCGGCCATTTTACTTAAATTTACTCATTTTTAATTGTGCATTGAGAACGAACAGTTAAGATTACTTATAGTTCTTGGATTACCTCATATCCTCACCGTCACTTATGTTTTTAACAAACGTTTTTACTAAAAAGCTGATACTTCGTTGTCGTTGTGATTTTGCGGTGAGTGTGTAGCGGCAAATTTTAGCATTTTTGAAAGATTTAAAATAAAAAGACCGCCAAAATGATGAATGTCTCAGTATGTATATAATAAACACAATACCACATGGAAAGTGCTTTGTACGGTATTTACGCACTCGTTGTTTTTGTATCAGAAATCTTACTCGTTCGCTACGCTCACTCGTTCGATTTCTGATACGTCAACAACTCGTGCGTAAATACCGTACGGCAGCACTTTCCATGAAGTATTCTCTATATAATAAAATAAAATATACACCAGTACAACAATATGCATCCCAGTACAGAAATGTTACTTTCAGTACAAAAATATAAACTCCAGTACAGCATGATATCTCCAAATTCTTAGAGGACAAATAACAGCTCTCAGTACAAAAACATACACGTTTCATTCATTCGTTTCCGCACATTTACGTTGGAAAGTGACGAAGACAAAGTCAAAATGGATAAAGTGCTGGAGCATTTTGACAATTACTGTGAGCCTCGTAAGAATACAATTTACGAGAGGTATTTATTCTTTTCGCGTGGGCAGGATAGTGGAGAGTCCATTGATAAATATGCCAGTTCTACGAGACATGACAGACTCTTGTGAATTTCAAGATTGGAAAGACTCCTTGATACGTCACTGCATCGTGTTTGGAATTGCTGATAACAACGTGAGAGAAAGTTTGTTGTGAGTCCCAGATTCAACGATGAATGAAACTCTAGAAATTGCACGAGCTACCGAAGCAACCCAAAGCCAATTGAAACAAATGCAAAACATGCACGAGGTTAACGCAGAGGGAAGAAGAAAGGAAAGTTCTTCTGAAAGAAACAGGAAGAGAAGAAGAACTCAGCAAATGGTAGTACTCATTAGATTGACTGGAAGTTTTGTATCAGGAAACATATACCAGACTTGCATGTACCAAGTGCTCTGCATATGGCTAACAGTGTAACAAGTGTGGAAAAAGCAACCATTTTGCTGCGAAGTGTACAGGAGGAAAACAGTTCACTTGTAATTTACATGTCAATCAGAATATGAATTATGTGCAGGAAGATTCAGATGAGAGTCAATGTGAACAGTATACTATAATAACTTATCAAGTCAGTGCTTTTGAACAAAAGAAGGTATAGAAGACATTGTAGATGACATACTCTGTGTTGGCGAGGGTGACACCTATGAAAGTGGGGTTAAGGATCGTGACAGAACCCTAATTGCACTCCTGGAGAGATGTCGTGAGAAGAACTTCAAGTTGAATCCAAATAAGTTACAGTTAGTCACAGAAAGCAAGAAGCACCCTACCTTAGTCATGTACTAACCCCTGATGGCCTCAAGCCAGATCCAAGTAAAGTCAAGGCAATTGTGGCAATGCCTATCCCTTCAGACAAGAAGGCCCTACAAAGGCTGCTTGGAATGATTACGTATTTTGCAAAATTCCTGCTTAACGTATCTAATGTGACGGAACGGCTGAGACGTCTGTTAGACAAAGATGTCCTATGGCACTGGAACGAGACACACGCGAAATCACGGAAGCAAGTGAAACAGTTGATCACAAGTATTTCGACCACAGTAAAGATGTAATTCTTCAGTGCAATGCATCAGAATCCGGACTTGGTGCTGTCACATTGTAAGAGGGTAAGGCTGTAGCATTCATGTCAAGAGCACTTACGAGAACTGAAAGAAATTATACTCAAACACAGATGGGGCTGCTCAGCACAATTCACGGATGCACACGTTTTGACCAGTATGTTTATGGTAGACCTTCAATATAATGTACAAGCCAGGAAAGAAACTGTTCATTGACGATACGCTCAGTCAAACATTCCTTCCCCATAAGCCGAGTACAGAAGAGTTGAAGTCGGAGGTGTTAGGAGTCAAGCGTGAAGAATATCTAATCAAATCTATTGAAGAAGTCAGCATGGTCGAGTTTCTGCCAATCACGAGCGAACGCCTTGCTGATCTTGGAAGAAAAACTGAACTTGACGAAGGTCTTCAGCTGTTGAAACATATTATAAAGATTGGTTGGCCAGAAACCAAAGAAGAAATCAGGTGATATTTTGACTTCAGAGGAGAGGTCAGCATCCAAGATGGTATCCTCTTTAAAGCAAATCGTGTAATTGTAACTGTAGCCCTAAGGCCCTACATGATAATGCAAGTACACTCAAGCCACCATGGTATTGAAAGATGTGTAAATAAAACAAAAGATGTCCTGTTTTGGCAGGCTTCTAAATGTGAGACATGTAACGCCTATCTGACAGACCAACAGAAAGAACCATTCATACCGCATGATCCACATAAACGCGCTTGGTCTCATGTTGCAAGAGACCTTTTCAGTTTTGACAACAATGAATGGATCATCATCGTCGACCACTGGTCAGATTACTAAGAATTGAACCAATTATCTTGTACCAACTCAAGTTCTGTTATCAAGTCTCTCAAGAACCAGTTCGCTAGTCATGGCATACCTGATACTCTGTATTCTGACAACGGACCACTGTTTGCTTCCAGAAGGTTAAAAGAATTGCATCCGCCTGGCACTTTGACCACCAAACATCCTCACCACACTATCCACAATCGAATGGCAAGATAGAAAATGCTGTAAAGACAGCCAAGAAGTTTCTAATCAAAGCAAAGGCAAGTGGATAAGATCCATACTTGGCCATTTTAGACTGGCGCAATTCACCCACACCCTGTATTGGATCATCACCAGTCCAAAGATTGTTTGCAAGACGCACAAAGACACTGTTACCTACAGCATTTACTTTGTTACAGCTAAAGATCTTGGAGGGGACTGGAGGAAAGCTCAAAGAAAGGAAGATGAAGCAAGCACTGTTTTACAACAAGGGAACAAACGAGCTACCTGAGCTTCAACCCAAAGACACAGTGCGCAAACCGCTGCCAACAGACAATGACTAGTTGTGGAGAAAGGAATCGGTTGTCAAACAAGTAGAGCCTCGTTCCGGCCCACAAGGTAGATCTCCAAGGAACTGTGCTCAGGAGTAATAGAAGACACTTGCTAAAGACCAAGGAACCATCGTCACATAGGAGTCATTGAAAATCAGTAGTTTAGGTCTTAATTAATGAAAAGAAGGCAAGAAGTGTTCGTTAATGGCGTTGAATCTGATTTCCTTGAAGTAAGTCTAGAAGTACTCTAAGGGTCGCACGCAGGTCCGGTTCTTTTCCTAGTTTATATTTTAAATGATATTGTAAGTGCAACTAAGTACTTTTCAACATCACTATATGCCGATGATCCTTCGATAACTGTGACTGGTAAGGATTAAGACTTGCTGCCACGAATAAATTTTGAATTGCCAGCCATTGTTCAAATAGATTATCTCTGAATTCAAATAAAACAAAAAACTTGGCTTTCAACCGAGACTAAAAAGACAATTGTAACTTATAAATTCCTCTCAAATTTGCCGGCCATTACCTTAAGCAGTCGTGCAGCATTAAATATGAAGGATTACTTTTTGATTGCTTTTTTGTATTTAACAAGGATTTGGAAAAATTCTCACCGTAGCTGTTTTAGATAAAGGTGAAAATTTGTAATGATTAGGGTTACAATGACATCCTAGTTGTAAATGCTAGGTGTCCTGTGCACTAGGCCCAGTCTGCGCCGAGGTGTTGTCATTCGACACTAGGTCAAACCTCGGCATACATGTGCTTTTATCGCTTGTTATCATTACAGAAACGCGCCCATTCAAAAACGTCGATCGTGAAAATGCAAATAAGTGAAAAATGACGTTAATTTAGTGTCAATCAAGAAATCCCTTGGGTATATCCCTTTCCTGGTTATTGTTCCTGCTCAGACATCCGCAACATTTGCCTATTCTTCGATGAAGAATAGAACTTTACGCGACTAACAATAGCTCAGTCTGTTTAAAAACTGTCTAAATTTACTCCGAATTAGCATGTGACTTTTTGCTGTTAAACGCTTCAAAATTGAAAAATCCTCGATGATTGTTGTTGATTTTGCCGTAAATAATTCATTACACTGACTGAAAATGAATTTTTACTTTTTACAAACTTCTTGGTGTTCAAATCGATGGATGAAGTATGAGCGCAACCGATGCGTTAATAGTTTGTTTACATTTTGTCACGGGTTTTGGATAATATTATAAACTTTAAAATTTACGGGCAAATTCTAGCAAAGTATAAGGCAAAATTAAGAGCGATACTTTCTTTAAGAACGCGATAACTACATATTTAACGGCCAAACCTAAACAGCGATCTAATCCGTCTCTTGAAAACAACTACAATACCGCTTCTGATAATAATATTTATAAATGCTGCAAACATTTTTATTCAATCTTATCGAGTGATTTTCGTGAAGATGAGTTTTTAAGTGAAGAGTACTTTGGTTTCTGATTAGCTTTAACTATTTTGCCATCAAAACGATTCGCACAAGACTACCGAATTCGCGAGGGTTTTATGTTAGTGCACGAGGAAGAAAAATGCTTCTCTTTGCATAAACTTGAAGCACTGACAAAGACATTCCAACACTTAAAACAATGGCAACCTACTTCTATTGTTTCTGCATTGTCTCTTGAAAGTGTGAGAATAGTTAACCGCTAAGAAGTTCATAAGAGACCGAAAACGACGGTAGTCTTTGAAACTTCGTGTTTGCTCGCAAAGCCTAATGGGTACCCCACTTTTCACGGGCGACGTTTTTCAATGGGCGCGTTTCTGTAATGTTTTCGCCTTTATTTCTCGGATAAGGATCGTTTAACTAGACTCACATCGAAGGAATAGAACATTACGGAAGCATTACGGATATTTCAGCGGTTTTCAAGGTTACGGATAGAGACACTTGCTTGTTTGTAAGGATTTCTTGTACGGTATTGTATTCGAACGGTGTGCCGAGCGTAGTTGATCGGATCGAATAAAACGTGGAATTGACATCGAATTGACGGCTGTTACACTAGTTGTCATAGAAATGAAATGACGCCATCACTTATTTTAAAGACACTTGTTTATCGTTGTCATGGTAATATAGATTTACTTAAAACTAGATTTTGATAAAGTCAGTTCAAGGTTACTTAGTGCTGAAAATTTTATGGCGCTCGGACAAGGATAAGGTCACTTTTTAGGCGATCGAAACATGCCGGTACGGTCCCCGAAAAACTGTACAATGTTATACAATGTTTACAATGTTTTGATAAAAAAAAATATAAAAATCTACATATATGAAAGCTGTGATAATCACAGTTGGCACGCATTTCTTTTGAAAGGATTAAACGGTTTCAATTTTCTTTAGGTCAGTGGACACAGCTCGTTTCAATTTCTAATTATCCCCACGCTAAAAGTCCGGCCTACTTCTGTGGTTTTCTTAAACGTGGGACATTGACAAATGTAACCCGGAGTTGTTCCCTGTAAAGTAAATATTCAGGAGTAAGGGCTGGGATTTAGTTCTCCAAATCTTCTCGGAAAACCGCTGCTGCACGATGTGAACGACTTGTTCCAGTTCTCTGCCGTTACTGTTCATAACTTCCGTGTCGGCACGAAAAACTATTCGGTATAGTGTAAAATAGCCTAAAGGACATTCATTTTTTGATACCAGTTTCTAAAATACTTGAACTTGGAAGTTATAGTTCTTTACTTGTGGAATAGCAGTTTATCCAAAAATGCTATAAATACTTAAAATAATAGAAATTTTCGCCTTTTTCTTCATAAAATGTTTCATATCCACTGGAAATCCTCTGCCCCATTCCGCCGGTGTTAAATAAAGGCCTGTTTTACTTAATGAGCAACGATTTCGAAGGTCGAGATTTCTATCTAATAGGAAAACCCCCAAAACGTCGGCCCAACTTTAATGTTCGTTCAGAATACGATGGAGCTTGGCCAAAGGCGTGACCAAGCTAAATGCAATGCCTTTTGCCGAATCTTCGTCGCTTTTTAAACCCACAAAACGTCAGCATTTTTACCAGATCAACCCCAACGTTTAAGCTGGTTTGCTTTTCGCCAAGACCAACTGGCGTAAGGTGCAAATTCATCCTGACGTCATAACCAATTTTTTCGCATCGATAGGTTAGTAATTTCTATAGTAATAGAGTCTTTGCCTAAGCTACACATGCATTTTTCCTTATCCTTTTTGTAACTGTCAAATTGTGATTTCTCAATTGTACATGTAACAATGCTAATTGCTTCGCTTTTCAAAAGTTGAAACAGTCAAATAAATTTTCTCTCTTCACTGTCTTCGTGCCAATGCATTCGGCTTTTTTGGTATGGCATTTTTTGGTTAATTTAAAATGTCTCAGATCTTTTACTGTGGTAGTCATTTCCTATGCTACTGTTGTATTTATTGACGGAGAGTTTACTCCTGTTTTTTCTTTTTTCTTAGATGGTGCTGCCAGTTTTCAATCAAAGGCTTCAGATTCACCAGCAGTTGGCCTGGAATTTCATAACATAACTCTTTCATGGACCTACTCTCTTGGTGGTACATTTATAAGTGCGTCATTTAGTTTTGTCAATGTTACCAGTGGATTGACTGTGGGAATTGCACAAAAGGTGGCTGGAGGGAGCACCGACATATCCCAAGGCTTTAAAGAACGTTTTTTAGCCAGCATAGCAGATAGCGAGGCACATTTAACAATCCTGAGTGTACAGAGATCAGGCAAGGGAACATATCAATTTCAAGCTACTGCTACTAACTTTGGATTCCTATCAGACTCAGTTGATGTGGAAGTACAGTGTAAGTTATTTCTTTAGTTCATTGCCGTAAACTTTTCTTAACCCTTTGCCTTGACGGTTTAAGAGGAGCACAAAAGTACAATGTTTAGGGAAAAAGAGAAAGAAAATGCCATCGGCGTAAAAAATAATTCATGCCTAGAAATATTGGATACTGCCAGCGTGAACAAAATATTGTTACATAGACAGAATTAAAACTGAGGTTACCTCCCGGCTTATTCCAACGCGAAGTCTTAAATGTTCACCGCCATTCCTTTAGTAAACACTTTTGCGGCTCACACGAATAATGATGATACAATAGAGACCAGTTATGGCAATTCCCGAAAACAGCGTCACCCTGAGCTGTCCTAAAACGCTGTTACCAGAACAGTCAAGTCCAATACTGTCGACATGATACGAGTGGAAACTGCGTTTCACAACTTGTACGAGCGGACAAGTTGTCGAGTGGAAAATGCGTCTCATTAGTTGACTAGGGACGGCAACTAAGTTGTCGAGTCTTACGAGTGGACAAGTTTTCTCGACCCGAAAGACAGAGTTGTCGAACAGACGAGAAGGAACAAGCGCCCTACACACTGTGTATGCCACGTTAAGGAACATTCAAGCGCACTACACACTGTGTATGCCTCGTTCTGTAAGCAAATATCTGGCGTGAGCCACGTTAAGGAACATTCAAGCGCACTACACACTGTGTATGCCTCGTTCTGTAAGCAAATATCTGGCGTGAGCCACGTGAAGGAACATTCAAACGCGCTACAAACTGTGTATGCCTCGTTCCTTAAGCAAAGATTCGCCATCAGCCATGCCGCCAAGGAACAAGCGCTCTACACACTGTATATTCATTGTATTATAATTTTGGAGGCACGGAAGCGTCTAAATTTCGAACCTGGTTTGTGGCCAAAACTGCAAGACCAAGTTAGAAAATTTCTAAGTCCCCTCAATGATATGCATTTGTCCACCCGACAGTTTACTCTGTCAAGTTGACAAGCACATTCCCCACTGGTACGGCTCGTACGCCTCGACTACCATTACACGGGGTCTCTTGCCAACAAAACAAGCTAGAAAACTTCTAGGTCCCCTTAATCAGATGCATTTGTCCACTCTACAGTTTACTCTGTCCACTCGTATGATGTCGACAGTACTGGACAACCCTCTACCAGGAACACTTAGAACTATGTGTCACATTTGTTCACTGCAATGTTTCACCCATTGAAGCCTCACTTTAAGACTCAGTAAATCACATTTCTCTGGACTTTAAAATCGTTGCTGTTCAAAGGTTTCTTTTTCTCAAAATTTTGTCCTCTTGGGAACGTAATATGATATTCATACACAAATCTTTAACGTAGTCTTCCCGCAAACTCAAGCTTTTCTACGCCGTTTCCACGATCTGTCATTTTTTTGAGGGACCACAATAGGGGTTTTCAAATCCCACCTTGCCGCCTATTTTTTTTCTTATATCCCGCTATCCCTCCAATTTTTATGTACGAATCCCGATCCCGCCCTAATTTTGTCACGACTTTCTTGCTTGAACTATTGAAATAGACGTTATATGAGACTAATCTTTACGTTCTCTTAAGGTTCTTTAGTGGATATATAAACTAGAAATATGGTCAATTATTTCTGAGAATCTTCATCCAGCTTCACCTGCTGATAAGCGTGAAATAAATCAGTCTGACTAAATACTTGTCCCCCATTCTTGTCCCCAGAGCCCTTTGTTTCTTGGTCACGTGGTCTTGAAACGAGGGGATCTGGAAGCAGCCATTATCGGATGTCAGAAAATTTACTTCCTGAGCTATCCCCTAGAGAGTGGCATCTTTGGAATGTTTGAAAATATAAACGACTCACCCTTAGCTCACTCAACTTGGATCCACGGATCATTTAGAGTTAAAAAAGCACATCAACAAGGATTCTTACAGATATTTTGAAGAAAAATGTTGAAAATTCTGAACTTAAGCGAAATTTAGGCTCTAAACGTTTGAGAGAGTGGACTTCGCGATCGATACGATCCAAAATAAACATGTCAAAAATCCTCGATTGCTAACGTAATTCTACTACTACTTCTTCTTCTACTACTACCACTACCACTACCACTACCACTACCACTACTACTACTATACAGAATAATAGTAACTACATCCGTCATACTAGCAAAAACCTAACGACTTACATAATGTTTCTCATAAATCATTTACTATTTACATTATGCACCTAAAAATGTTAAAACTATAAGATCTTAAAAACTATAAATACTACGCGTAACCATAGCTATGAAACCTTATCAAGAGAACTGATGTGGTTAAAATTGGGCGCTTGCTGCCCCTACTCTTTTAATTGCAGAACAATTATTTTTGAATGCATTTAGGTCTGGACATCGCCTTACATTTGCCGGTAGGGCATTGAATAAAGTAGCAAGTTCTGGAAAGTGCCCTTAACTAAACAAATTTCTATTAGAGGTGCATTACTAGAGCGCAGTGAACGCCGGTTGGGGATTGTGCCTTGGCAGTTGCAAGTATTCAATCCAAACTTCACTAAAAAGAGCTCGATGTCCAAGCTTAAGAATGTTTAATTGAGTGTTTTCTAGCGTAGGTAGCCAGCCGAGCTCATTGACGTCGCTTTCTGAGAAAAACCGATTCGAGACAAAACCAGCAGTAGCATTCTGAACGTGTTGCACTCTTTTCTGCAGCAGTGCGGGAAGTGGATTACTGATGGAGTCATTTAAGGTAAGTTTGGATAGCATGAGGCCTTGAACAAAGAGTCTGTCTTATTCTTGATCTTTCTCAGAGTGGCTAGCACTTTATGTAGCATGATAATCTTACCACATCTATATGTTCTGTCTATTTAAGGTCCTCACTAAGCCAAGTTCATAACAACTTAAATTTCTCTTTCCTGTCAACTGTCTTATCTTTCAAGGTGAGAAGTGGAGTGTATCCGTCAAGATTATGCTCTTTAGATATCTGCTTGGTGGTAGTAATCATCTGTTAGGTCTTGGTCTCATTCATTAGCTGGTTACTATACAGGTTACTACCACGATTCGATGCTGCTGAGGGCCTTTTTCATCTTCTTTCTTCTGTGTCAACACAGACATCGTAGTCTTTGGGAGTGGCGTAATGGTGCACCGTTGTGTCGTCGGCGTACTGAAAGCAGGAAGAGCCATCGTGTCAGCAATCTTGCATGTCACTGGCGTAAAGGTTGAGAACAGGTCCACGAATTGAGCCCTGTGAACTCCCAATGGGGCGTTTGCAAGACTAGATTGCCTGTCATTGACTTGTGAAAACTGTCGACGCTTAGTCAAGTAGTTCAAGAACCACAGAAGAGCTGCCTTGAACATTCCAATTCCAATTTCAATAGCCCCGGGCTATCGGACACGACTTTCTTTGCACACTCCTTTGTGCACCGCCATCAGTGATCAAAAGAAATAAAGGCTTATAACAGAAAATTATCTTGACCTTAGTATAGCAAAGGCGATGTACTTTAAGCAGAAAATACAATAATTACTAGCACATTGTAAAAAACGTAACGTACATATCATTTTTGTAATGTAGTCGGTTCTTGTAGTCGGATCTTGACTTCTTTTCCTGCAGCAGGACTGACGAAGATCCAGACGAATAAGACAGAGTGATTAGACTTAATAACACCACACAAGTGTGGATTCTTCGATGTTTATCTTTTAATATATGTGACCAAGGGCTCACTAATCATTTCTCCTCCTTTCACTTTCTCCGGATGTGACAGTCGACACAGAGGCAAAGTTTGGGGCAGAACGAAGGCAATACCTTCTTTACCAAGAGTAGTAGGGGAGGGACCGGTTACTCCGTTTTTTTGCGCAGGAATCTCATTAGCGTGCGCAAGAATACATTAACTAGGTGACGTCATAGGCTATTGTCTTGATCTCATGAATAAAATGCGCAGGAATCTCATTAACTTGCGGTGGAATCTCATTAATTATATCCAGTTTGACGGGTTTATCAATGATGTCATGTTCTATTTTTATCTTGTAGCGGTCCTGGTTGGTATAACCGGTTTGACCGGTTTTAGTTATTTTCGGAAGATGATGTCATATGTATTCCGGGGTACTATGATGTCATAGTTGTTTTGATTGGTTGACTGGAATTAGAAAGACGCTCATTGGCTGTCTCGTTTGACGAAGCATTCTGGTTGGTTGCCGTATTTTTTATTGTTTGAACGGCATAAAAGCCTGCTCACTGCCTTCCTTAATTAAATCCGCAAAGAACCGGCGTAAAACATCCCTCCTGCACTACTGTGCTTAGTGAAGAACTTGCGAGGATTTCAAATGCATTAAATCTTCGATTTCAATTGCCGGTTCGTGTTTTACCTTTTCTTTTTCTTTGCCATTTAGTATCTCGTTTGATCTTTTGAGCCTTGGCCTGATAGAGAGCTTCAGGCCTTTGTTAAGTGGCCGTGCATTCAAGTACCTTTCAATGGCGTGCAGAAAACAAAAGAGTGTAGATTTACTGTAGCAGTCTGATTTGCCTCTAGCCCCTGTAAAGTCGTCGCAAAATTACATCTGGTTGGCCGGACGATATTTGTTCCAGCTGTGTGTGTATTTTTTTCTCCTTACACCAAGCATAATTTCGAAAAAAAGAGGTAATGCGATTCAATTTAGGGACAAAGTGTGTCTAACTTAATATTGTTTCGTAGCGTAATTTGTCACATTTAGATTTTGGGTTAAGAATCGCATTGCCTTGATGTACTTTTTTTCGCTAGACCGAACAAATAAAAAACAAAGCAAAATAAAAACGGAAATTGTGTCTTTAAATGTTATTAATGACCAATTTGTGACTTTATATTTGTTCCGTTAGAATGCCTTTGTTCTAAAATTTACTGAAGCTTGTTGTCTGACAATTTTGGGAAACGCGTTAGTTGCTTATTTTCTTTGCTTGTTAGTTCACCTAACAGGTCATGCCAAGAAAGAAATTTGGCAGTTCTTCGTTGGTTTCTTCAATCGGTAAAATTAGCTAAGGAAACTGTAGTTAAAGGGGATGACAACTCTGACTCTTCAAAAAAAGTACATAATGCTCATGCCATCTTATTTTCGTACGGGCGTGCGTATATAAAGATTTCTTTTCATAGCGTCTCAATAGGACTTCCAGGGCATGAACGCGCGCTATGCTATATCACAGCTTTGGTTTATTTTTGTGCTCTGTTCTTTTTCAACTTAAAACCCTCAAAAAAGGTAAATACTGGTACGAGCCACCCTGAGACGTGCTGCAGGGGTGAAAATAGAATTTTTCCCCTTGTATAACAAAGACAAGTGTGACTCATGCCTATGGTCGCTTTTACTGGATCAACCACTGTTAAGTTCAATTTACAATATATTTATACTTGTTCTTCAAAATGTAATTTTAAATATTCTTGTAGTTGTTTTACGTATCAATTTTTTTATTCGTTTCTATTTTCAGTCGAACCAGAGAATGTACAATTGTCAACAAATATCACTGTAAACAAAACCTGCCCTGGTAGTCATTGGAATTTCACTTGTTTAGTTGGTGCTGCTAATCCAGAAGTCACATCCTATCAGTTGCTTGAAAATGACATTGCTGTGGACACAGGCAGTTCAGGAATGTGGATCAGAAAACTGTCAAACAGTGGAGAATTTATCTACAAATGCCTGGCAAACAACACAGTCGGCCCTAAAATAAGTTCAAATGAAAAGAACATTACTATTGCAGGTAATAATTTTACCACTATATTTTAATTTCTCCATAGGACGTTACTGTATGTTCTGTTTGTATGCCATACAATTTCCCTTTTAAGAGTGGCAGAAAGTGTGAAATTCAACAATTTTAAGTTTCCCACCCCTTAAGCCCCCTATGCTGACATCCTTTCGACTCCTCACCCAATCGTCAAAAGGACATCTGCTTAGGAACCTACCACCCCGCATAGACCTATGCAAATGCCTCCGAGGTTTGGAGGATGGGTGGGCACGCTTATTGACGAACTGAATAAGCCATACTTTCTCAAGCCTATCAGATTCCGGTGAATGGCTTAGAATGAGATAAATGTTCCACTTTTACCGTACGCTTGGCTAAATCTATTTAGTATATACTAAAACAGTGGATAGTGTTTTCCGGCGCTGTGATTGGCTACTCAATCAGTGAATATCCTGCACTATTCACTGATTTACCTCCAGTTCCTCCGAGCGAGCGACGCCAAACTCGCGTAGGTTGCGAGCAAAATGCTTTCCCGGTTTGTTGCCGTAAAAAAACTAAGAAATTTCACAACTAATCAGGCAAGCTATTTCCGAAATACATGAAGAAGGTGACGAAGTTCGGTTTGGAAGTTTTAACAGGTAAAGCTTTGTCTTTTTGACTTGAATAGTTATCGATAAAACCGGTGAAAACGTTTTGTGTTTACAAATGCAAATTAAGCTTAAGTCTTGCGTTACTTTATTTAGTTGACTTGTTCATAAATAAGTTTAAAACTAAATTTAATAATCTTTTTTACAGAATTATTTTAAATACAACAGAATTCACAACTCCTTTTGAAGAAACTTCCCCGCAAGAGCTAAACAAACGCCTTCAAAAGTTTTATTCGTCGCTAAGAAAAAGCGACGACCGCGGCCGTTTGGTCATCGCGTGCCAAAATTGTAATCGTTGGCAACAGTAAATGAGTAAAAAATCATCATTTTGTGCTCAATTATCTCACTGTTTTAGTATATACTAAAAGAATTATTCACCTCAGTGTCGGTGGCTAGTAGTGGGTATTTACCTCGCCGCCTCGCGGCCTCGGTAAACATCTAATACTAGCCACCTCCACTTCGGTGAATAATTGTTATGTATTCATCAATAATTGAATAAGGCTGAATATGATGTGAAGAATTAATTGAACACATTTCTAAGTTCTTAACAAACATACCTCCTCGCAGTATCCTTTAAAACTTTGCCCTATTTCTAGTCACGGTTTCAGGATGTAATCAGGTATTTTTTCCTTGCAGATACTCCTCAAAACGTAGATAACATTCGTCGCGCAGTTCGGTTTAATTTTAGTCAGAAATTAAGCTGTCGTTTTTTTATATACGTGAACGTCATTGTTTAGTTAACTCGTTAAAAGACAGCTTGGCGGCTGCGCCTTGAAATGAGGTTGATCGATAGTCTATTGCCCAAGCAGCCTCCAAATCTTGCCAGTGCCATTTGTTTATGACGAATTAGCCGAGGGATTTCATCCAGTTAGAAACGGCGAAATATTTGGACTGAATAATAATACTAGTTATGCAATGCTCTCTAGTGCTTTACTATAAAATATCCCACGAGTGACTTGATTTCCGTCATCATACATACAACGTCTCGTCGAGTGAGTATGCAAAAAAAATATCACATTGCGAGTAAGGGCCTAAAAGCTCCCCGGCACTTTTTCTCTTTCTTCCCGCCACCCCCTTGCTTTGGACATATCATCCCGATAACATAACAACCTTAACATAACAGTCAGAGAGTAACGACAGAATATTTATAAGCTTGTTTTTTTTTTTTACACTTAACGATGCGACGAGGCCATACTTCATCTCGATTCCTGAAAAGTTAAATAATGCGTAAGTGACATAAAATTACGTTAGAATTGAAAATAAAAATCAAACAGACAAAATTCAGTAATTACTAGGCTCACCTGAGATGCTGCCCCTGAAGGCCGCTTAGTGGAGTCAGAGACGCACCAGGTTTCCCCTGCACTCCGCTTTTAAAGCGCCCGCCTGAATGAACTTTCAGAACCGCAGATATCGATAAATCCCGTTGAATTCATGCGACGCTTTCCTTAATCTCCTACGCAGGCGTTTTTAGCGTGGAAGGTTACGCTTTCCTAAAAAACAAAAAAAAGACTTCTAAACTGGTTAGCTTTTCGATTCTCTTCGCCGAGACAAACGCAAGGTGCATGTCCAAGACTGCCTTTCCCTCCCTTGTAGAGTTTCCCATCGCCCTCCCTTAGAGAATTTACGGTCAGGCGGACGAGCATACGCTGACGTCATGCATCCGTGGGGCTACGTGCGGAAGCTCAGTGTAGCTGATGTGCTTTATGCTTTTACTTTGACCTTGCTTAGCTTGTTTGCAGGAGATGAGACCAGCATTAGATGGTTAAGTAGTGCGGCCATATCTTTTGCTTATTTATATCATCTTAGTATTCTTTCAGTTTGTGTAGATTGTGTGCGGGCGCCCAATTTTAATATGCACGCGTTTTATTTACTTATTTAGTTCGTTTATTTTAAAACACTTTAAATTTTCCTTGGGCTGTTTTCCTACTTATATGCCTTGTCAGTGACTGTGTTCATATTAGGGGTGGCTCCTCCTAAAATATTCTACCACCAGATTTAATGGATCCAGCCGAAACCAATTGTAAATTGCACTTTAGGCATTCAACTTATTAACGGTCACGACGAATAGATATTTCGAGTAACAACAACTTGCTGTAAGTCTGCTTTTAATTTTAGATCCTGCATATGTTGTCAGAATTGTCCACTCTTCAGACACAGTAATTGAAGGTAATTCTTTCAACGTGACATGTCAGGCCTCTGGTGTTCCAAAGCTAACTGTTTATTGGATTAAAGAAGACACTGATCAGCGCATTAATGGCAGCGTACTAAACTTCACCAGCATCAATAGAAATGACAGCGGAACATACAGATGTGACGCAGAAAATGACTGTGGGCATGACAGCGTGATCGAAGTTATCAACGTATCCTGTAAGTACGAAAATACACATGATCCGACCGAGTATCATAACCCACCAAAAAAATACTTTTTAAGTGTCTCCATAAAATTAAAATTCATTGTACATTAGTATTGAAAAAAATTACCGAGGATAAGCTGTGTAAGGACATAGGAATTAAAACATGAGTGCTTTGTGTGAATAGAAAACAAAGGAAACGGCATTCTCATACATTACAGTAACGTTAGGAGAGAATGACTTATACGGACTCCAAAGCGACATACCTTAGTGCTCTATTAAGGGAGCTCTCAGGAAAAAAGAAAGAACGTCACCAACACATGTTTTATATATATAACCTTATATAAGAGTTTTCCGTGACACAGAAAAATGTTCGCTGACCGTATTAACTTGTACCCATATTAAGAGGGATTATTTTAAAGAAAACATAATGAGCTTTTCATCTGGTAAAAAGAAAGTGTCCGTTATTATTGTAATAATATTTTAGCACAAATCATGAGACTCAGTCAGTGGAGTAAAGTTCATACGGTGGCAGTGTAGTTTTTTAAGTCAAAGTGATAATATTGTCACTAGACCCTAACCGTGTATAACTTCGTTAGTGTTGTTGAACAAGTGAAGAGATTAAGGCTCTAACAATAAATGGTAGCCGTAGAGTCTTGATAAGAATTGTGTAAAATAGCTAGACCGGTTATGGAAATCTAAGAGGTTTCCTTCTTAAGTTGCGTTAACAATTAGTTGCTCTTGGGATTGCGAGCAAAAGAAAGTGTGACTTTGTGGCTGGAAAAGGTCCCTTTTTATTAGCAAAGAAGGGACGCGTTGTTAGAGAAAGTAAGCAATTAGAAGTGTAGCATTTCGATCCGATACGCTCGAATTTGCGTGTTCCTTAGCGGTAACCAATAGACGCTAAATGAGCGCAAATCACGTTTGGTGAGCAATATTCACGCGTAGAGCGGGGGATTTTTTAGTTCAGAAATAGTGTTAGTGTAAAAGTATTTCTAACGTTGAAGTCAACAAAGACGCCGCGCAAAGAAAGATAGGCTCAGTCTCCAGCCTTGGATGCCTCGATGCGCTCGCGGTACTCCCAACCCGAGGGCTGGAGGCAGGGGCTAAGTTTTTTGTACACAGGAGAGAGTCATAAACTCGTCAGCGCGGCTGTTCGATGTGTCTGACCATCGTGACGTCACAGCAAAGTGAAGCGTACGACGAGCAGAATTTTCGAAAATGGCGGTGTCTTTGTTTTTCGTGCGAAGACTTGAGCTTATTTTTTCCCTTGAATAAAGGACCAATGTGTGAAACTTGCAGCTTGGACCCAAAATAGTTTACATCTCACTGAATCGTTCTTGTGTAACTCAGCTTTTTTGTCAGTCCTACACACAGTCGGTCAGTCCTTGGATAATTACATTCAGTCAGATATGATTTACCTGGACTTTGCTAAGGCCTTTGACACTGTCGATCACAGCGCTCTTCTGACAAAGCTGAGGCTTTACGGTGTAAAAGATCAACTGTTCCGTCCGTTCAAGGACTACCTAACTGAGCGCACACAAAGGGTGGTTCTTGAGAATGCGGCTTCCCATTGGTCTCCTGTAACCTCTGGCGTTCCGCAGGGGAGCATTTTAGGCCCCCTGTTGTTAACTTTTTTCATAAATGACCTGCCGGACGAAGCTGCTTACGGCGTGAAGGTTGCACTCTACGCCGACGACACCAAACTATACCGAAATGTTTCGTCTGCATAACACTGTGACCTCATACAAGACACTCTCTAATTTGCACGTCTGGTCGCAGCGCAATAATATTAGATTTTACACGTCCAAATGTAAAGTACTAACCGTGACTAGGAAAACGACTCCGATTGCTTTTGACTACACCCTTGATGGCACAGCCCTGACACGCGTTTCAGAAGAAAATCATCTTGGCGTCATCATAACTAGGACGCTCTCTTGGGACTCACACATCCACACTATCACTGCGAAAGCAGATAAGCTTCTTGGTTTGCTTAAACGGACTTGTCCCCTCCTTATAGGCGTCTCTGTTAGGCGCTCACTTTATTTGTCTTTGGTCAAGTCACAGCTGTGTTACGCCACCCAAGTCTGGTCACCCGCTTACGTTACTCTGAATGCTAAGGTGAAACAGGTGCAGAGACGTGCAAGCAGGTGGATTTTACGCACGCTTAGAGACGAGTCGTCGTACAAAGAGCGGCTGACTTTGCTATACTTACTTCCACTTTCTCTAGATCGTGAACTTAAAGATTTGATCTTTTTAGTAAGAACAATTACAACACGGACTTTGTTAGACGGAACACTCACAGTAACACTGATTCCAACACTCAGACCAACTCTGGCCCTGTTACGACAGCGACTATACCGTACGTTAGAGGCACCTCTGAAACTATTGCACGTATGTTACAACCTTACAATATACGTGTTGCACTCAAACCGATAACCACTTTAAGGCAACTGCTTACTAATGTCAAGGACAAAGACAAACCGGAGGACAGACGGGGAGCAGTATACAAGATCAAATTCTGCGACTGCCAGGCTTCTCACATTGGTGAAACCGGCAGAAACCACCCGACTGACCGAACACAAACGCGCGACGAGGAATCGTGACGTCAACAATCACATTGCTGAGCACCATTTAAAGACGAAACATCAAATTGACTGGGACTCTGCGACATGTATAACGTATTGAACAGACTACTATCAACGTCGTACTTTAGAAAGCTGGCTTACTAACTTAGAACAAACTCCAGTGAATCGTAGCCAACAGTTACCAGCGCCGTGCAAAAGACTTATTGACGAGATCAAGCAAAACTAACTACGAGAGAACGACTGGAGAACTGACAATTTGACTGACAATAGACGACTGTTTAACTGTGACAATAGAGACCTTAAGATTTGAGGACAGCGTCTTCTTCTAGGACGTCACGGCATATAAAGGCCTGGGGCGAGAACGCCGTTCTTTGCGCGGGAACTTAGACTTAAGAAAAGATAAACAAGACGCAAACTTTCTCCAGCGCGTTGGTCGAGAATGGTGTCCTTCAGGAAAGCGCGGGACGAGCTTCTTGTAAGTTTTTGCGAGGAAATCATCAATGAGGATGAGTTTCTCTTGTTGTATGATGTTAACAAGTCGAAAAATCCAGAGTATCTTTATTGGAATAATGACAGATTTACGTTGCAAGACAAAAGTGAGGCTGAGTGGAAGACACATTTTCGTTTCGAAAAATACGACATTCCTCTCTTGGTTGATGTTCTTGGCTTACCTGACGAAAGAAAGTGTAAACAAGGAACAATCTGTAACAGTACTGAAGGATTATGCATCGTTCTCAAGCGGTTGGCATACCCTTGTCGCTTCAGCGACCTCAGAAGCATTTTCGGCAGACCTGTCCATGAAATCTCCATGATAAGTAATACAGTCATTGCTTTGATATTTGAGCATCATGGTCGTCGGATACCAGAGTGGAATCACACTATTTTAAATCACCATGCACTACAGACATATGCTGAAGCTGTTTCAGATAACGGTGCGGCGCTCGAAATTGCTTCGGCTTTGTGGATGGTACAGTTCGTCCAATTTGTCGCCCAAACACCAATCAAAGAATTGTTTGCAATGGGCACAATAGGGTGCATGGACTAATTGCCAATCCTTACGGTCCTGTTGGTAAGTGTGTTTATGTATAGATGTATAGCTGTATCGTTCAATTTTATTTATATTTATAAACAATCAGTTATATAAAGAAGCTTTAGCAGTGGTCTCTACTGTTATGACTCTGCAGGAAAACCTACTGGAGACCTGGATCACAGTACGTCTTTTACATACTTCTCATTTGTTGTCATATACAATCAGTAAACAGTAAAATAGCAAACATGTGAGGACCACAATGAAACAGGCAGGAATCCCATAACACGGGGTCATCTTTTGTAGCCAAACAGTACAACAGTAAAGATAAAAAGAATGGCTGGTTTTATCAACAATTATTAATAATTTTCACCCCCTAATTGTACAAACCTTTACTATTTCCAGAGGGCAGAAAGCATGACGCCGGAATGCTACGAAACTCAGGACTGTACCATGATCTCCAAAGATTTGCTTTCTCCCCAACTGGGCAGCCTTTGTGTATATGTAGAGACCCGGCATATCCTCTTCGCATACACCTGCAAGCTCCATTTCGGAATGGAATCTTGACTCCCCCAATGCAGCAGTTTAACAGTTCCATGAGCCTAGTGAGAAGCTCAGTGGAGTGGTTGTTTGAGGACATCATTAATTATTTTTTTTCTTTCTCGATTTTAAGAAAAACTTAAAAATAGGGCTCAGCCAAATAGGTAAAATGAACATTGTTTGTGCCCTTTTAAGGAATGCCTTTACATGCCTTTATGGTAATACTACTTCCCAGTATTTTGATTTGGACCCACCCACGTTGCAAGAATACTTTGCTTAATTTAATCATTGAAGAAATATGACACAAAATTTTATTTATTCAACACAACTTCAGTATGTAAACTTAAGGCACAACATGATTGAATAAAGAATAAAATGGCTGTTCAAGTTTGATAAACCTCACCATTAAAAGGAGTTTTCCTTAACAATACAATGAATTAATGTAACTCATAATATTATGGCATAATGTGTAAACAATGGAAAATACTCCTGAGTACAGGGATCTAACTTTTTTTGTTCATAAGTCTGTCAACAACAGCCGTGAGCATCTGAGATTGTTGCTGCTGTTGGTGGTGCATTAGCTACCATCATAGATTTCTGTTGATCAAGATAAGAAGCCAGCTTCTTCTCCTCCAATTCTTCCTGCTTTCGTCGTATTTCTAACTTTTCTTCTCCCAATGCCTTCTCGCTTTCAGCTTTCTCTCCCAGAAATGAGATTGTTTCATTGCCACTCCTTCTCTTTTTCTTGATATGGTTTTCCTGTTCTCCTTCCTCAACTACGGTCAGCAGAATATGTCCCGTAAGTCCTTTTCTTCATTTTTGGCGTGGGTTTGGCTATTTTGCCCTGATTAAGGCTTTTTTTGCGTGGGTTTGGCCTTTTTGACCTTCTCTTTAACCTGACTATTTACGAAATAGGTGTCATATGTGTTCACTTATCGAACTGATGGTTTACCAGAGTTTTTAGAGACTGTCCGATTTCAGGTTGTGGGGCAAAGTACCTTGTCATCTTACCTGACCATCTCGCAGATGATCATCAGTTAGACTACATACAGCGAAGACAGGATTTACAAGAGGCAAAACTGCAACCTTAAGTTAAAGTCGTCGTTAAAGAGCGTAAAGCAGATAATTTAAGAAAAAACATAGTACAACCACTTGCTGTTGCTCCAGTGGTGAGATATGAGATGACACGAATTCACGTACTGATGTTTATTTCTTTTCTTGACCTTTTTTCCATAAACACTGTGAGAACTAAAATAAAGGTAAGAGTATTTTACAAATAAGGTTGTGAAATTACGGAAATATATACATTTCATCCGTTGAAAGTAACAAGACAGAAAGGTAAAAACTTAAGATTAAAAAACAACGGTAAATGATGTCGTGTGTAAACTTAACTTCGTCTAAAATCTAAAATCTTGATTTTACAATGCAATCAGCGATAAAATCGGTTAAAGGATAAAACTGCAAAGCGCTTACTTAAATAAGGAAATGTAGCGTAAATATTTACCTTGGTGATATCCTTAAAATCACTAGAACAAGGAAAACTTCTTGGCTTCTTGAAATCGATTGATAAAAAACTTGCGTCAACTAACCGCAAACACAAAAAAACTTAACCTTTTAATAACAAAATTGCGTGACGCTTTCGCGTGTGCCCTAGCTTGCGTTAGAAAGAACTTTCTAATTAAATCTAGAAATTGCGT
>CALNXK010000019.1:1250000-1272500 GCA_942486035.1 Porites lobata | reverse complement strand
CTATGACATCATCCTATTTTAATGAGATGCTACCGTCATCGGCGTTAATTTATGCCACTCAAAAAGTTAATTAAATCCACAAAAGAGGACTAAATAATCCCTAAACAACTATTGGCTTGCGCATAGAAGTCTCACCTATAAGCTTTCATGGTTTCCTGAGACTTCACCGCCTTTTGAGATGCTTCTTGTGTATGTTATATGTAATTTAATTATTTTCCTTTATTTATATGTAAAAAAGCAAAAAAAGCAAAAAAACCAATAAACTACTGACACCCAACTGACAGCCCTGCTTGGTGAAAGCGTACTTTTTATGTTGATAACTGAGCGTGACATATTGCATCGGCTTACATATAGGAGGAAAGCGACCAGTCTTTTATCTGAGCCCACGAGAAGGTCATGTGATGTTTTTCAGCGGCTGCCTAATTTTGACAGCTGTCAATTCATCTTCTTACCGATGGCCTAAACAACAGCAGGGTAGTGTAAATATTTGTGCAAGATCTATTGTGACATTTGACGTCGGTTACATGTAATGTGTGTACAGACGGTCTTTCGGGCGTATATTGACGTCATAACTAAGTTTTCTCGGAACCATTGGGCTCCGCACGCGCGCGCGCGGATACATTCACCTTGTCTTTTGGACGCTTTGCATGAGCTGGAAAACATCATTTACTAAAGAAAATTGCAGAATATATGTTTTTAATCAGTATTCGATTCTTAGCGTCGTCTTACCGGCGTCTTAATGACTAACACGTAAGTCTTATTTTACTTTAGTCTTTAATTTCATCTATACATTTAAAGTGAGAGTTATTGGTGTGACATCTCTTTACCTCACTAGATATTTCATTTATCTGCCGTCATGAATTGCGAAGTAAAGAGTTTATTCTGCTTTCATTTAATTTTCCTTTTAGTTTTGATTACAATTTGTCGTTTATGTAAATACAACTTTTCTTCCAGATAAACCAGATAGTGTTGAATTGGTTGTCAACACAACTGAGAACACGAATTGCACTGACTTGTGGGTGCATTTCACTTGTGTGGCTTCTGTAGCCATTCCAGCAGTTTACAACTTTCTTCTTTACGAGAAAGATGGGGACATAAGTCAGAGCAAAAGTGGAATCTGGATTAAAAAAATATCAAAAGGAGGAAAACATATTTATAGCTGCATTGCACTACAAGTCGTAGGGAACGTAACAAGTTCAAACAATGTGACCCTGACTGTAAATGGTGAGTTTTGTCAAAGGAATAATAGCTTGAAACACTGAGTTTCGAGTTTTCATGTGTACATGAACCTGTCAATATGTAAGATTGCAAGTTGTGTGTACGATAATGCCCTCAGCCCCCTTAAGTAACGCGTATTAACATTTTGAACAGCTTATCCACTTACATGAAAAACATTTTCTTTGCCCGAGAATTTTGCAAGTAACAAAAGATTTCACCTTGATTTGTTCAATTTCACAAGAAGCCTAGTGTTTGTGCACGTCGTAGGTGACCCTGGGCAATTTATTGGGGTCGGGAGGAACGCGCGACGAAACCCCCAAGTCTCCGAGAATGGTTTGTTCATTACTAATTGTGCTTCAATTTAAAAAGCTATTAGACAGGTTAAAAACTTCTAAAACATCTTAGAAAACAAAAGTGACTACGATGTTAAAGAGTTTCTTGATTGACTGTTTCATAGTGAGAATAGATACTCATCCACGTTAATACTTTGAATTTCCCGGTAACAAGTGTCTTAATGGAAGTACTAGTCCACTCCTTAACACTCTTAGTCGCTAATTATCTCGTAAAAAAATCATTGTTGTTGTTGGAAACCACGTACGCTAGAGATAAATTTCAGCATTGTAATTAACGTGTCGTGTTGAGATTGTTACATGCCAGCGTTTTTGCTTGCCGTATGTTAGTTGTTTTTTGATAGGAATAGGTCTTCTACAATGTATACGGACTGTAGAAGCAATCATAATGTTATAACATTTGGCTTCTGTATAACAATACGTTTTAGTTATTTATAGTTTAGCCTTTTATGTTTTAATGGCTGTTAAAACAGCTTCTATTTTGGTAATTATTTAGCAATGCAGTGAATATGACGGTTGTGTATTTTTTCTTAAGTACTGTTTTGTTTCTTATTATGTCATGATAATGTTAAGAAATGATGTACATTCTTTTGGTAGTTCTAGCGTCTGTAAATAAACTAGATCACAAGACTGTCAAGGAAGGTGCAAGTGTGTCATTGAACTGCACTGTGATAGGATTTCCTGCTCCATTTGTTGCATGGTCAAAGATTGGCGGTGGAGTGATCAGTCTGGATAGGTGGCTAAACATCACTAATATCACTAAAGCGGATAGGGGACAGTATCAGTGCTTTGCAAACAACACTTGTGGTAGTGATGTCACGTTTACAAGCATTAACGTGCAATGTAAGAGGTTAAAATGGATTACTCTTAGTTAGCTTGAGAGTTCTGACGGCTGTAATGTAAGTGGTTTTGACGCCCGCGAAAGTAGCTGAAATCTCGAAATAATGTTGTTTGTTTGAAATTATTAACATAGAAAACAAAACGAAACGGACATCTTTTAAACGAACGCTCTCTTTAATTACAGTGTCATCCACGTTTTTCGATGACGCTATAAGACTTTTTGGAAAATATCCATGAATACTTATTTTTATGAATGCCGATAATGTAAAGGAACACCATCATATATGAGAAAGTTGGAATGACGCGTAATAAAGACGATGACTGTGTATAAATTTAACGTTTCCTTAATATCTATTCTTTACTGATCTTCCTTTTTTTCTGCAGTTAAACCTGAAAATGTTAATTTTACTGCAAACGTTACAAGCAACGAAACATGTCTGGATTGGGTTGTAAAGTTCACATGTGCAGCTGATGCTAACCCAGCAGTTGACAAATATTCTCTGTATGAAAATGATACCATTGTCGATATGGACGTTTCAGGAGTGTGGGTTAGGCCACTAAACAAATCTGGCCATGTTATTTACAGATGCGAGGCTAACAATTCACTGGGCAATGAAAAAAGCAATAGCATTATTTTTATAGTTGGAGGTAAGGTTCAGTATAGGTTGCTTAATGGAACGTTTACTTATTGACTTGTAGCAAATTTTTAGCAAAGGACATGCAGATATACGGATCAGGAGAGTTTGATTGCGGCGAATTAAAACTCAAATTATTTTGTCGTCACAAGGATATGAGTGAAGTTATCTCTTGTTCATTATGGCCTCGGAGGTTGCATGTTAACGCACTAAAGAATGGCAGTTTCATTATTTTCATGAATAGTTGACTTTTGTTAAGTAAGAAATAGCTATCTTTCTTGGCAAACACCTATTGACAACAGGTCAGTGGAAGAAGATTATAGCGTTTTGATGAAATATTGACACAGAAATGTTTTTGGGAAATCTGAGAAAAAAGTTGAGTTTTGTCTGACCTCCTTGGTCTTGGTTGTATTGTCTTAATTTACATGTTAGACGTTACAACTAAACTGAGATTCAGCATTAAAACAGTCTTTCGTTGCTTGTGCATCTACAAACTCATGAAAGTGAAGAGCAAAGGCTCATGGATTGCATAATTGGGGCAAATAATCTGAGGACTGGATGGCCACTTAACAATCATTTTATTAAATGTACAAAATATCAAAATTCATTTTGTTAAATATATGCGCCTTATTACCCTCCTTTACTCTTCCTTTATTTCCTTTTCCAAAGTAGAAAAAAAAAATAGAAAACAAAAGAAAAGCAGTTATTTCAGTGTTTTTGACGACTTTGTACTTTGCGTTATAACTTTGCAATTGTTCACGCATTTTAAGCTTTTTCTCTTTCTTTTCTTTTCTTTTCTTTTCTCAGTTCCAGCGTCTGTAAATCAATTAGATAACAAGACTGTCGTGGAAGGTGACAGTGTGTTTTTAAACTGCAATGCAATGGGACCTCCTGATCCATTTGTTGCATGGTCAAAGATTGGCGGTGGAGTGATCAGACAGGACGGGAGGCTAAACATCACTAATATCACTAAAGCGGATAGGGGACAGTATCAGTGCTTTGCAAACAACACTTGTGGTAGCGATGTCACGTTTACAAGCATTAACGTGAAATGTAAGATTCTAAAATGGATTACTCTTTAGTAAACTCGATAATTTGAGTTTTTTGAAAACTACAAAGTATTCTTTTGATTGACAATAGCGGAACTTGATTATTGAATAATTAATGCTTATTATTTTATTATTTTTGTATTTTCTTTATTCTAACTTGACTTATTATCGAAGACTTTTGTAAGTACTCTGTTGAAAGGAACGTGCGCGCTGTAAAAGTCTTCTCAGTGTGGTATGGGGTGAATGTCATTGAATTAGGAAGGAGGAATGAGAAAGGGAATCCTGTAAAATTTCTTATGATGCAGCCAGTTCAGTCGCCCATCTTGAAACTAGCTTTTCACAATGTTGTCTAAAACGAGGAGAAGAACTATACTGGAATGTTTTCCAGAACTGATTGTGTCAACTTTAAAAAGCATTCATCGGTTTGTAAAGTTCATAAAAAAGGTCAAGTGCCGCTACTTCTTTATTCCTCACAACGTTGATTTAGGCCCCGTGCTCTATAAATTCTATGATTAGAGGGCGCATACAAGGGAGCCCAACAAGATACACCTTAAACATCCTATACTTTTGAACTGTACATTACAATATAGGAAGTTACAGCTCTTGAATTTTATACCTTTCCATCACCGGCACGATAACCTGACATAATTTTTTCCTATAACCTTGTCAAGAGAGATCGTGCTGTTCTCCCAGATGTTATTTATTCTAAAACAACCTTGATCATCTACAAGCAACGTCGTAAGATCCATACATTTTAAATGCAAGATCAGTTTCACAGTTTTTTTGCCCATTTTTGCGAGAGCCTGCAAAGTATGGAAATTCCTTTCAAATTATCCTATTTTGATACGGGAAATCACAGGGCATTTAAATCATTACAAAGGCAAGACTGTGGCTTTAGTGTAATCGAATTAGAATGCAGACCAATAAGACATCCTAGTTTTATTCGCGAGTGAGTGGTAAATCTTTTAAACCAAAATTTATAAGAAAAATATTAATAGTGAGGTATAAGTGTTACAAGTAACACCGAATGTTACTAATTAAAATATGGTAGATTAACTCACTAAAATGTACAAACATAATACCTGACTTAAAGTGGTCAACTGAAAAAAGTTAATTGTATGATAAATAGTACTGTTTCACCTCAGATGTAATTTATAAGAAGTATAAAAGGTTGGTTTACACACCCCGAGATTTGTTAGCAAGAATTTGTAAAGTAAACATGTAGAACGCAAAAAAATTCAGTCTGATTTGTTTTCCAAGAATTTGTTTTCGAGGCCTAATCTATTGCGATCAAGAGCCATTATGGCTCTTGAACAGACTGGCTCTCGAATGTGATATCGAAGATCATTGCTATTTTTGGGGTGTACATGTAAGGCTATCAACTCGATGTAAGATGTTTCACTCTAAAATAACTTAGCCTTTCCCTCAAAAGTCAGACACTTGAATTGAATGTACCCTTAAGTTAACTGATTTGTGGATTACAAGTTTATTGTTTTTTTTTAATTATAAATTTATTAATTGGAGCTTCGCTTTTAGCCCTGGCTAAATCTGTATATTAGCTCTGTCTCAGCTGCATGCAGGTGTTTCATTGGAATCTTTCAAGCTAGGAACTGCGGCTGGTGACTGATATTGCATGACAAGGAGTAAAATGGTTTTCCCTCTTGAAGATTTTTGTTGGACAGGGTTTTGGAAGAATTGGATTAAAAGGGTCAGCTGGCGGACATGCACCGGTGCCGGATTCAGGAACCTCCAGTGGGGTACAGGGGCATGCTCTCCCTGGAAATGTTTGAAGTTGGACTCTCTGAAACGCAGTACAATTTATTGCATTCTCTGGACCGGAAATGGCTAACCGGGAAGCTTTTTTAAGGCATTATAAAAAAAATAATCAAATATTTTATTTGGCATTTTGGCGTATGCATAACTAATTATTGTCTGATCAATCCTTGATTAATAAATGAAAAAAAAAACCATGTTCAGCCTTAAAAAAGTAATTATTTCGTGTGTAAACTACTGAAAGTATCATATCAAGCAACCGTGCTTTGTGCCCTGCGTCCAGCCTGGAAGTTGGAGCCTTGCCTTCGTTCAGTTTTCAAAGTGCGTTACAGAGGCAAATTAATTTCCTTAGATTTTTGGATAGTCTCCTTGCGACTCTAAGGTGCCTTTGAAATTCTTCCATCTTATTCAACAAATTTTCTTTCGAGGAACATGTTCTGATACTGAAATGTTTCAGTTAGGTTGAACGGTTTTTCCCCTGGGGGGTATTCCTGGAAATTCTTGGAGGGGGTGTGCGGCCCGATTCTCCAAATTCTCATGTCACAGGTTTATTTCTTATTCAGTTGGAACCAATTGACAAATATGTTCATACACCACCGAAGGTCCCTCGGAAACTATACCCGATTCCAGACCAAAGCCTATACCCGTTTTCATTCAGGCCAAAACGACTCAAAATCTATACCCTTTGGGGCGGCACATACCGATATCATAGCTTATATAAAGGGAGTATACAACCGGTTAAAAAAAAAAGGTTTAAAGGCTTGTTTATAGTTGAAAGTGCACTTAGCTTATCCAGCTAGTTTACAGGTACTCCACTCAAATACTTAGAAAGAAATAATTCAAATACGACATAACATGGTTAAAAACCCCAACTGACAGGAGGCAACCATTTGGATATTTACAAGCGTGGCCGAAGATTTGAACTCGGGACGACCGAGAACATATCCAGCAAATGGCCGGAGCAGGACTCGAATCCAGAACCGCCGGATGTCGAGTCCGACGCGCCGACCACTCGGCCACGCTGCCTCGTTAAACGGTCTCGAAGGGGTGTTCCTACCGTCGAGAATTGACGTGCTCTTGAACCTTTCTTATTTGTTAACAATTTTATCTAGAAAAAAAGAGTAGTGTAGTGTTTATTAGTGTCTGTTCAATGAACTGTGCAGCTTCTTTCGATATCCATATTGCTGGTTTTCAGCGTCACGCCTTTCAAAATAGATCAAAATAAAAATCAAAACCGTTCAATAGATAAAGTCCAGAATCTGCGAAATGAAAGGAGGTAAAATGCAAAGACCCTCACCAAGATTCAGGTCAGAGGAATATTTCGCATACGAGATATCGGAAGAAATGTTTTCACAAAATTAATAGAGATTTGTATGGAGACGCCATGCTGGTGCCCATCCAGATGAGCACCAACGTAGCGGACGGAAACCAACAGAAACATGTGTTACCGAGTTTTGCTACAAAAGCGTGAATTCATTCTTCGAGGAACTCATAAATCTTAAAGTAATACTTTTTCTAATACGTGAATTGTTTAGATGGCGAAATTCCCTGAAATAAGTTATTTGTTTAACCTACACGACATCTCTCCTGGCCGTCATGTAAACGCCGCGTCACGCAAAAGCGTAGAAATTCATAGCGTACTCTTTCACAAAACCAAGAACCCTTTTGTATGAAAATTAGTTTTCAGCTGCTCTTATACACCGTGAAAGTAAAATATCGGTTCTATCGATAGTTTTGTAGTTTGAATTTTAGTGACGTCAGGTGAAAACCAACAATTGTACCATGGTGGGTGTATGAGTTGGGTGAACGCCTTTGAGTTTAACAGGTATTGCTTTCTTAGAGCATAGACAAAAGTAGCGAAACATCTCGATTTTTAAACTAATGTCTTCGTTACAAAAGTATAAAAGTAACAATTGTACTTCGACGAAGCGAATTTGAAATCTAAACTATTTCTTTGTAACATGACTCTTTATGTTTTCTTTTTCTGCTTTGCTCTAGATCCACCAAACATCACTTACATATCTGCAAATGTGACAGTGAATCAGAGCGAGCAAGTGAATCTTACTTGTAGAGCTAATGGTAACCCTAAACCAACTATTACCTGGACAAAAGATAGCAATATCATAAATAGCTCGTTCACCGTGCGTGGAAAAAGCGATGAAGGACTGTATGTTTGCACCGCTGATAATGGAATTGGAAATGCACCCAGCAAGTCGATGTTCGTGACTGTTGATTGTAAGTCTACACTAACTATACTGACTATTAATAGAGTCTGAATAGCTGTTACTCATTAAGTCAAACAAATGGAAACTAAGCTACAAATTCCAATTTGCCATTTTTGGAGTTCCAAAAGCTCTCATTTTCAAAGCGAGGCTAAGTGCAAACCTTTCTTTTGAAAATGAGTTTCATTGGAACGAGGAAAAGAAAATAATTTTTATATCTAAGACTTCGACCTTAGTCTAGCTTAAAAACAGAGGCTTGGGGCAACTCGGAAATGGTCCACTAACCAAAAAAGTCAAAAACAGCGGCTGACACTCGATACTTCAAAGAAGACAATAATGACTTGCTCAATTTTGTTATCTCGTGTATGTAAAGGGGGCTCGCACTTTCCTACCGTTTTTACAACTCTTACATATTCGTACATTATATGTACTTAATGACTGCTGAACTGATCAGTAAAATCTCCACAAAAACCTCCGCGTGTTTGAGTGAAACTTCACTATTGTGAAGTATAGATTTGTATGCACGTTACTGTCTTGAAGTAAACATAAAATTGCCTTCATCATTTGCAATATTAGGCTCTCCCGTGCGCGTTGTTTCTCTTCACCCACCGAAAGTGTTCGGTTATCTTGCACAGAGGTTGGGAAAAATGCTTGCAGCTGCTAATTTAGTAGCCTGCGAATACAGCAGTCTCTCCTCGCTCCTCGCTGCTAGGGACGTTTTGCAAAAGAGACGTCTGCGTCTCAGCGACAGAAATTCGATACTAATGACGTAAAATCTGTCCAGAATTTGGTCAGGAGCACTGATTGGTCGACGTAGTAGTTATACTATTTTGTTAATTAGCTATTGTTTACAAATGACAAGAAAAAGGCAAAAGGCCACAAAGGTCAAAAGTAAATTCGATGAATCAACTACAACTTCAGTGGCTTCATAGCTCAGTTGGTAGAGCATCGCACCGGTAATCGCAAGGTCACGGGTTCAAACCCCGTTGAAGTCCTAATTTTTTTTCAGGCTTTTTTACGCAATTGCATAAATTGCGTTCACTGCGAAGTTCATTTCTTCATTTTCATTTCATTTCCGTAGTTCATATATGATTCATTTCATATATCATTAACACTCATTTCTTTCACGGGAACATATGAACCCACAATTGACCTGCTCCCAACGTCAGTGGCTTCATAGCTCCGTTGGTAGAGCATCGCACCGGTAATCGCGAGGTCACGGGTTCAAATCCCGTTAAAGTCCTGATTTTTTTTTTCAGGCTTCTTTACGCAATTGCATAAGTTGCGTTCACTGCGACGATCATTTCTTCATTTTCATTTCATTTCCGCAGTTCATATATGATTCATTTCATACATCATTAACAGTGTTAATTACGTGAGGGGCAGACGTCTTTTCTGCGAAACGTCCTAAGTGGCGAGGAGCGAGGAGAGACAGTTGCTGACAGTAATGCTCTTTATCGTCATTTTTGTTGAGCGAATTAACAGAAACGTACAAACTATAATTTGAATATATGCAATTGATTGTTGATTATTGACACCAACAAGTCGCTGTACATATCTTTTTTTTGTGCCTTAGACTTTGGTCCTTTTAACACAACACTGACGAAAAGCGTAAACATTGTCTATTTGAACACGCCATTCAACCTCAGCTGCAGTGCGCAAGCCAGCCCACCTGCTAGCTACCGATTCTACAGAGGTCAAGAGAGTTTAGGGAACATCTCAGTGAGTAATACCTTTACGACGTCGGTAGTTAAAAGAACAAGCCAGGTGAACTACGCATGTCTTCCTTTTAACTATTTTGGTGATGGGCGGACAGTGGTGATTGTTGTGGAAGTGTACTGTAAGTATTCTTTTTGGTTGTTGTGTGTCTTAGTGTTTTCACTCAAAAAACTAGTAACTATGCTATTTTATTGGAAAGGAGAAAAGGAGAGTTTAACTACTAAAGGATTTGTTCGGTTTTTGCTGTTTTGAAACGCCAATATGGCTGTCGTGACATCGTGTGTGAAGGCTTAACATCTCTTTGGTCCTTCTCTTCTCCTAGCAACTAAATGTGCCCAAGAATGGGTCGTTGAACATAGGAAAGATAAAAACAGAGCAATGTACTGGTATTTATAATTTTCAGACAAATACCATGCCTGTACCTTTCTTTTAGACACTCCACAAGTTACCGAGAGAAATAAGACCTACCTAGTTTCCCCAGGAGAATCTGCCACTCTCACCTGCCCTGTTGATGGGAACCCTCCACCTTCCGTCCAATGGTACAAAGGAAATGACAACATTCGTCAACCGTTACATACAGGAATAGAATGGGAACTTAGTCAGGCCACGTCAAGTGATAGTGGCTTGTATACCTGTTCTGCGAGTAATTCTGTTGGGACCGTTACAACCACTGTGATACTCAAAGTTGGTGAGTAGCACGCTCGGGTAGGTTAGTGTGGGTACTCAAGAGAAGTTTGGGTAGAGGTGTGTAAATTGTCGGCACCACACATGTAGATCTCCACACTTCTTTCAAAAGGCTTCCGGTTGAAAATGATACCCTGCTCAAAAAGCCTAATTGTGCAAATAAAGCGGCACATACCAGTTTAGACCAAATACATAAGGGAGTGCACTCCGGATAACATGAGAAATTCAGAAATATCTTAACTTTCCAGGCTAGTTTACTCCTTCAATGCTAAATTTAGGACGGTAGCATGCGCAAGTACACTGTTTGTTAACGGTAAGTTATATATAAATGCCATTGTCTTGGATGCCGAGGACTGCTGTAGGTGGTGATGGGCAGGTCCCTACTGTCCGTACTGCGTATCTCTGTGTGATATAAGCGAATTTCGTACTCAGACCGCTTTCCATAAGATTGTTGAATCTCTACCATCAAAGACAGTAACTAGCTTTCAACTGTTTACTTGTAGAAGAAGCCACAACAACTGCATACCCATCTTCGTCAACAAGTAAGTGACGTATTTGTACGTGTAAATGTAGTAAATGCGGGGAAAACATGTTTTACCTGAAGATTATCAGCTTGGTACCAAGAATGCCCAGACAAAATCTTCATCTTATCGCTGGAAACGACAAAGACAGAAATGTTCCTCAGTATAGGCAGTACATAGCTTCATGAGTAAGCTCTTCGTAAGGCTTTGACTGACGCTGTTAAAACAATCTATAAAAAGGCTGGGAAATGATTGCCTGCGCCGCATACGAAACTACAAAACTCTCGTTAAGTCCGTCTGCGAAACAGCGTCGAAATTCTGGGCCCTATCTGTGTACCAGGATGTCAGTACACGCAATGATCAACCTGTTAAAAAAGCTACTGTCGATTTGCCAATCAAGATGATGGGGAATTCGAGACGCTTTACCGGTAATTTGTGAAGTCCTTTGGGGGCCCAGAACAAGGATATCGGCTCTTCTTCGCAGAAGTTACTAATTAACCGAGGTTAAATTACCTCTGCGACGTAGGCTAAAAAATGATAGTTTTGTGGTGAGAAGAACTACGACACAGCCGCCTTGCGTATTACATTGTAAATGATAATATTTTTTGTTATAAAACACCGCCACGACCAACAACAAGGCTATAGTGGGAAAACCGTCTTGAACGTCACTGTAAGTGGTTTTGATCTCTCGTAACGGAGCTCTAGCGCGCGAAGCGCGCTTGCGGAGCCCCATGGGTAAGTAAATCTACCCATCCAAGAAACTCTGGTAATCACGTGACAGTACACCACTCACCCTCCCGCCAAACCATCCATCCGCACCAAAGGAAAACCAATGTTCAATCTCACACTTTCTAGCTAGTCTGGGAGCACAGGAAGACTGATATTGCACACATATTGCACATCAATCTTGTGATCGATTTACCGCTGTCAGAACATGGTATCCGCTGACCAGTATCACCTGACCGTATCGCGGGCTCAGGTGTTGACCCTTCGAGGTCGAGTATCTTTTTTAAGTTATCCGCTGACAAGTTACTAGTTTTCAACTGATCGCAGGCTCAAGTTTACTTTTTTTGTTTAATTCATAAGAAATATGTTGCGTTTTATATGTGCCGCACAATTAAAATTTTAATTTCAAACTGACCTCGGAAGCTAAAATTCAGCCAGGTTTTACAAGCAGGGAAGACATGCCAGTTGCATTTGACTTTTCTCACCAAGGTCACGCGTTGGTCACACTCTACGTCCAATTTTTATGCTCTGATTGTTCAAAATTTGACAGGTGAGTTCATGCGGAAAATGTATGCAGCATCTTGAAACTTGTTTACTTTGACAGCAGAAGCTGACGGATTTTTGTGTCAAATTGTGATGTTTTTAACTGTCGTTTTCCACTGAATGTACAAAATAAAATTCAGCTGCTATCAAGAGTCTTCTGATATTCATGGCTAGTTTGTTTATTGGGTTTTTGGTTGAGAAATACGTCGCTTGTCAAAGTCGGAAATCCGATTTCGGGTGGCATCGTTTTCGTTTTTCACCTTGCTTGATGCGTAAGAGGGTTGAAAAGTCTGAAGCGATTTAGGCCTTACTTGATAGTTTTTTGTACTTCACGATTGGTAAGCCTGAGTAATCATTGTATTTGGTGTTTGTTTTTTATATCTAATGTAATAAAGTCGAGCGTAGTTTATGGGGCTATTTATTTTATGCACGTTTGTAAGATTTGAGACAATGATCTGACCTAGTATCAGGTTTGATTATAAGCTTATAGAACGTTAAAAAGCCTTTATACATTTTCTCACCGCAAATAGAAAGAAAACGTTCCAAAGAATATTTAGTTATAATTCTGGCTGTAAAAGAAAGCCCTGAGCGATTTTCTTGCCTCGAGTTCATCTTTGAAAAAAGCAAACACCAGGACGCCGGCTTAAAACATAAACTAGAACCACTACGTGGAACTTACCGGGGCCCAGTGGGATACGGGATTGCATAGATATAGTTTACCTCTCGCACCCCTCCCCCCTCCTCTGTGGAGGCTAATACTTAGTCTGAATTAACTCATGCAGAAGAAAAGCAACAAAATGCATGAGAAAGGAGGATGTTGTTGTAAGTTTGTTCAGTGTTATTACAGCTAACGGTCTGTGTTATAGTAGTGTTTTTAGTAACACTGTGATGTCAATAAGTGTGATCTGTATAAGGTTTTCATTTGTTTTTAAGTTTGAGTGAAAAAGCAAAAATCACTGACAGTTTTGGGTTGAATGGTAATGACAAAGTTTGCAAAGAAGTTTGTTACACTTACAGAATTATCACAATTTCACATTTTCTCAAGTACGTTATCATCAGGTTTATCATTGAGATTTATTAATCACATTTATCTATTTTTTGCGAAAACACTGTGAATTTGAAATGATAACAGACATAAGACATTTTTGAAATAGATCTTTGTGGTCATGGATTGTTGTCTTGCACTGTAAAAAATGTCATCCAGTGTTATATACAGACATAATAAAATGCTTATTTATTGATGACCGAGTATCATTTGTTAATTCATTGCACATTGAAATGGAGGCACTTGATTGTAAGGCAGTGGTTGATACATAGTGGCATTCATCAATATGGCCTATAGTAATTATTGTAGAGGAAGTATTTCTTTCCTGAACTGGGTAAACAGTAGTATATCTGCAACTGCTTGAATGATAAGTGCATCAGCCCATGTACCTTGAATACACATATTATTCAGATATCTTATCCATGAATTTTCGGTATTGCTCTCAATAAATCTCTCAGGATTGTCTCTCATAAATTGAACCCCAGCAGTACGTATATGCATGTGATGGTTGCTTTTGCCATATAATTGATGTGATACAGATCTAAAGAAACAATCACCTGCACCGCCAACATCTATTGATTGTAAACAAAGTGCACCTAATCTTGACTGCATCAAATTCTGAGAGGAAATAGGAGAGTTCAACTGCATTGGTTGAGGTCACTAGAGAAAGTTTACTATAGTAAACTCAAGTTTACCATAGTAAACGGCGCCGTAAGTGTGACCGGCATTTTTCAGTTTACAATGGTAAACTCTACCCTGGTTAATTTCCATGACTACCGCGGAAAGAACAAAGATGACCCATCACCGATAACCATCTGGTTACCAAAAAAAATAGGTGGGTATATCTCTAGTCTATCTAAACTTTGTTTGTTTTGTTGACAGTTTGTCATGATTTTTGAGGAAAGTAGTTTCAAAAAGGGTCACATAACAGAATAGCTTTAGAACATCGGTGATTGCTTTTTCCACAGTGCTTGAAGGTTTCTGTTTCTGTACATTTCTTCAAACCATTCCTGGGGTCGAGGTTAAACCCACGCTTGCCTTCGCAATGCCGCTCTTTCTCTAAGAATACGTCTTCGATGAGTAATCAATAAACCTGTCACTAAAACATCTTCACTAACTTCGTATTCGAAACCAAGGTAGGTAATGAGGGAGCGCATTCTTCTTGCTCGTCTGAGCAGCAGAATTAAAAGCAAAATGCTCACAACAGAAAACAATACTCTCTCACATTGAAGCATCTTTGTACACTTGTGAGGGTCACGCTCAGGAAGTTACAGTTCAGTAATTTCAATTTAGTCAGCTCTCATAGCAGGTCATCATTTGTTTTACTTTTCACTCTCACGTTACCGATCACGCGAGAAAAAACGCCTGGAAAGTTTCAAATGCCTTTTTAAGTGGACCTGTCAGGTTTACTACGGTAAAGAAGACGTTGCGAGACTTACCATAGTAAAGCCCTTTTTACCATAGTAAAGTCTCTAGTGTGACCTCAACCAATGTTGAGCTGTGATTTTGCATAGAAGGTCTAATTATTACTTCATGATGATCAGTGTTGTATTGAGTAGGTCCTGGATTCTTCTCAACATCTTTACTTAGTTTGAAATTCACATAATTGGTCATATGACTCACACAATTGCAAGAAAACAATGATAAAGATCGACGTGCTTTACATTATTTTTAGTTTCATTATCCTGTGATAATGCCTGCTAAAGAAAGACAACAAATAAGCTTTCTTGGGTATAGCCATTTTATTTAAGTTAATTATCTTTGGATCGCGTTTGTTATTACATTTATATCGTGCATGATAAAGTTTTCTCACCTTATTAACATAGCGATGGAGCTTTGAAGTCTTCGGTATGTCAATCATTGAAATCTTTTTGAAGACAAATTTTGATAAGTGTTCGCTTTGATTCTCGATAAATTTCACGATGGAAGGTTCACTCAATTTCTCGATAAGTTTCACGATGGAAGGTTCAGTCTCAGAAGTGATCGCTCGTAAATTTGTCTCTCCAAATATTCACTCTTAAATTTTCGCTCATAAACTAGTTGGGTTGGGGGAACGTGTCGTTCCCCAAAAAAGCTATAATCTTTCTCTTGACTGTCCTCCATGCCTCTTCTTTTCAAAATGGCGGATAAGATTTCAATGAGCCAGCGATATATCTCAGTCAGCGATATATCCCTAACAATGTAACGTTGAAAAAACGGACGGTCTGCATTTTAAGACCGGTGCCAGCCTTCGGCTGGGCCCCGGTAACAAGGATTTACAGAGACAGTTTAATACTTGTCTTCGTGAGTGAAAATTGTTGTCTCTGTATATGTTTCACCGAATTATTTTCCTTTTATTGATTGTTAGTGGTCTCTTCTGCAATTTTAATCGCTTTGCCGTTTGTTTTCAGTCGCTCATGAACATCGCTTGCAGGAGTAGTCAAAATGCCTCGCGTATCAAATGCTTTTGAAGATTACACATCGTTATAAAGCCATTATGTTGAAGCTTATAACTCTAGCTATTAATCTTAATTTAAACAGTCGATTTTGGCGCTTGTCAAAAGTGAGAACCGGCTCGCCGTATGGGTGATTTTGGAAATTTTTTTAACGGTTTCGCTAACGCGTGCTTCTATCGTCCTGAATATTGAATGAGTGCAATTTGTATAGGTAAGGTATAGGTAGGTCACATGATTTCGGGTGCAATTTGGAATAAATAAGCACGAGTAAATTTTTCAAAGAAAAATTTACAAGCGTTTATTTATTCCAAATTACACGAGAAAAATCATGTGATTACTTATTAATATAATAATATACACGAAAAACATAACTACAACAACAAATTTTGATAGAGCGCGCGTTTTTAGTTTATTCAACTGATTGTTTGAAACAGACTACTACCTTTGTCAAATTCAAACTTTTTCAAGACCAACGCTTTCAAAATAATTCAGCTAAGAACTTGGAAATGTGCAAGGATTGATTTTACATGGTCACCAGCCTGTTAAAGATAACTCGGTTCACAATAATCAGCAAAAGTAAGTGTTTTTAAATTCATCCTCGATTACGAGAGCTCTGCGTCGGAAGTATACTGCCGTTTTGAAATCAGGAGAACGCTTCGAGCAGCCAAAGATGAAAGACACTTGCTGAGTTGTTTAACGCCCCATCATTGTCTGTTCCTGAAACCCCATCATAGCTGGATGATTCATAACATGATTCATGGAGAAATTTTTGAGATTTAAAACCCGAAAATGAAGGAGGCATTGACGCTGGCATAGATGGGTGAGTGGAGCCACAGTTGTTGTGATGTCGGAAACTGCCACTATTAATATAATATTTGCTTTTTCTTAGCGCTGGTGTTTTCATTATTCATTTGGATATTGCAAGAGAGAGTCATCGTCGCTCTTCTTCGTCGGATTCATCGTAGTCGTTGAGGAAATTTATACCTCTGTGGCCTGTGAAATTGGCAATATATTCTGAAGTTACAATGTTTGCTTTCTTCAGCTTGCTGACTGTTGTTTATCTTACACTATGACTCGTAAACTTTAGCTAGTACCAGCTATGGATAATTTCATTATGTTAGTTATGATATTTTCGCCCATTGGTTTAGTTTGAACCAGATGTTTAAGTTTCGGTTTCCTTTGCTACTGAGGTAGAAAGAGACAGACCTTCGCATGGATTTTTTAATAGAGGTCGTCGCTCCACAAAAGACTTAAAGAGAGCAACCTGACACCTTTCTCAGTCCTCCAACAAATAACGTACGTGACTTAGAATCCCTGTTGTTATCAAGGAAAACTTCTATCCTTATTCATTTAAATGCTGAAAAGTGTATCTGTCATGGCTTACGTGTGGTTGCCACCTTGTTTGTTTTGTATTTTTTACTTTGGCGTAGTCGTTTATAAGAAGCTTATTTAGTTTCTCTCGCTCATTTTCCTCGATTTTGTTGACTGTATTTATCTCTTACCACCGAATTCTCCTTAGATTTAGCCAGAAAAAAGTAGAAGACTCTTGATAGCAGCTGAATTTCATTTTGTACAATGTTTAGTGGAAAAAGACAGTTAAAAACATCGCAAGTTGTCACAAAACTCTGGCAGCTTCTGCTGTCAAAGTAAACAAGTTTCAAGATGCTGCATAAATTTTCGGCATGAACTCACCTGTCAAATTTTGACCAATCAGAGCATAAACATTGGACATAGAGCGTGACCAACGCGTGACCTTGGTGAGAAAAGTCAAAAGCAACTGGCATGTCTTCCCTGCCAATAAAAACTGGCTGAATCTTAGCTTCCGAGGTCAGTTTGAAATCAAAGTTTTAATTGTGCGGCACATATAAAACACAACATATTTCATATGAATTGAAAAAATTAAACTTGAACCTGCAATCTTTTGAAAACTAGTAACTTGTCAGCGGATAACTTCAAAAAATGCTTGACCTCGATAGGTCGACACCTGAGCCCGCGGTACGGTCAACGGACCCTGTTTTGACAGCTGTCAATTGATCACAACATTGATGTGCAATATGTGTGCAATATCAGTCTTCCTGTGCTCCCAAACTTGCTAGAAAGTGTGGGATTGAACATTGGTTTCCCTGTGGTGCGGACAGACGGGCAGCGGGCGGGCGGTGTACGGTCACGTGATTACCAAATTTTTTGGGATGGGTAGATTGACTTACCCATGGTGCTCCGCAGGCGCGCTTCGCGCGCCAGAGCTCCGCTATTAACCATAGTAGCGCGTCGCCTTAACGACTGGTAAATGGCAATTTCACTTACCTTGTGTTCTGGCTTTATTGGCGGTCAAGCAGCTGCAGGCAACAATTACAGTTTGCAATGACTACTTTGGAATAGCTCACTATACACTCTGTTTCCATCCTTCCCTCCCGAAGAAATGCATGCTATTGTTTTCAATTGCTTTCGGGAATATGGAGTCCTTGCTTCCTAGTTTATGCAACTTGTAAAGGTAATAGCATGATTTGTTGTGATATTTGGCATAAATACCACGAGTGATATTTCGAAATTGTTTTACGTAATTTCATGAGCCGTTTGGCGAGTGAAATTTTAGGCAATTTTGAAATATCAGAAGTGGTATCATGATGTCAAATATCACGTACAAATCATGATAGCGGAGCAACACGCGCGAAAGCGCGCGCGTGGGCGGAGCCCCATAGCTAAGTCAATCTACCCATCCCAGAAAATTTGGTAATCACGTGACCGTACACCGACCGACCGCCCGCCGACCGTCCGTCCGCACCACAGGATAACCAATGTTTGCTCTCACACTTTTAGCTAGTTTGGGAGCTCAAGAGAAAACTAATTGCACATCAATGTTGTGATCAATTGACAGCTATCAAAACAGGGCATCCGCTGACCAGTATCACCTGACCGTGCCGCGGGCTCAAGTGTCGACCCATCGAGTTATCCGCTGACAAATTACCAGTTTCAAATGATCGCAGGCTGAAGTTTATTTTTTCCAAGAATTCATATCAAATATGTTGTGTTTATGTCACTATGGCCCCGCACTATTAGGATTTTGATTTCAAACTGACCTCGGAAGGGAAAATTCATCCAGTTTTTTTAAAAGTACAGGCGGGGAAGACCTTATCTTACCATGGTCACGCGTTGGTCACGCTCTACGTCCAATTTTTATACTCTGATTGGTCAAGATTTGATAGGTGAGTTCATGCGGAAAAATTATGCAGCATCTTGAAAGCTGTTTACTTTGCCAGCTGAAGCTGACAGAGTTTTGTGTCAACTTGAGATGTTTTTAACGTTTTTTTTCCCTCTGGATGTACAAAATGAAATACAGCTGCTCATCATTATTATTCTGTTATTCATGGCTGGTTTGTTTACTGGGTTTTTGGTTGAGAAATGCGTCGCTTGTCAAAATTCGGTAATTCGATTGCGGATGGCATCGTTTTCGTTTTTCACCTTGCTTAGTAAGAGGGTTTAAAAGTCTCAAGCAACTGTGGCCTTCCTTGATAGCTTTCAGGAACTGAATCTCGAATGCTAAACCTAAGTAATTATTGTATTTGATGTTTGTTTTTGAAGTCTTGCATAGTTCACGCTGACGGTTTATGCGGCAATGATCTGACCTAGTATCAGGTTTGATATAAGCTTACAGAACTTTAAACAGCCTTCAGATATATTTGCTCACCACAAATAGAAAGAAAACTTTCCGAAGAATATTTAGTTATAAATTTGGCTGTAGAAAGAAAACTGTGAGCGATTTTCTTGCTTCGAGGAGTTCACCTTTGAAAACAGTAAACACCGCGCCGGGAAGCAGGCTTAGCTTTACGCTTAAAGACTCAGGATTTTTAGAGACACTTTAGTACGTGTCTTCGTGAATGAAAATTGTTGTCTCTGTAAATGTTTCACGGAATTATATCTCTTTTTTTGATTGTTAGTAATCTCTCTTGCAATTTTAATCGCTTCTTCGTGCCGTTTGTTTTCATCGTTCATGACCATCGCTTGCAGGAGTACTCAAAAATGTCGCGCGTATCAAACGCTTTATAAGATTACACATCGTTATAACTGAAACCATTAAATAACAAAACAAATAATAATAAATTCGCTATTATGTTGAAGCGTAACTCTGTTAAAGTTCATTCAAAAACTCGACCACACTGACAGCTCGCACTATAGAAACGAGAACCAGCTGGCCGTATGGGTGATTTTGGAAATTTCTGGACGGTTTCGCTTAAAGCCCACGATTGATCGTCCTGAATATTGACTGAGTGCAATTTGTCTTGAAAAATTGTGAAATACCGCATTCTGTCTTAGGTGTGTATGGTAAATAGTACTGTTTCACCTCAAATGTGATGTATAAAAATTATAAAAGGTTGATTTAAACACCCCCAGATTTGTTGGCAAGAATTTGTAAAATAAACCTGTCGAACGCAAAAAAAATTGGCGTGATTTGTTTTCCAAGAATTTGTTTTCGAGGCCTAATCTACTGTGATCTTGAATGTGATCGAAGATGTTTGCTATTTTTTGGGTGTACATATAAGGTTATTAAATGGGTGTAAGATGTTTCACTCTAAAATAACTTACCCTTTCCCTCAAAAGTCACATGAATGTGCCCTTAAAGCTCCTTAAGTTAACTGATTTGTGGATTAAAAGTTTATTGTTCGATTTAAATTATTAATTTATTAATTGGAGCTTCACTTTTAGCCCTGGCTAAATCTATATATTATTGTTTCTTAATACTACTAATCACAAAAGGTTTGTAATTTTCACACGTAGGTATTTCAAATTAAGCTGAAATACCACTGCTCTAAGCCAATCAAAATGCAGAAATTTCTCATGTAGTACCATAAGGGGGCAAACTGATTGTATTTTGAAGCATTAAAATATATACAATACAAACAAACAGTGACTGAGCTAGGGATGACATTTATAAGAGCCTTTGCACACTATCACAAAAGCTTATGAACATGACAAAAGCAGCTGGTGGTTGAGAATCGGCGGTTCAAACTAACAAAGAGAAACTTTGTAACTGTTGTTGTTGACTTTATACCAATTACTTTGAGCTTTATTACTGTTTGTGATTTGTAGTCCTTTGACATGTTTTACTGCTATTGTAATTTTGTAGACGTTAACTTTCAACTCCAAGTGACGTTAGTAGATGCTGAATATCTCCAAGATTACGAAAATCTCAACAGTCAACCTGCACAGGAGTTAATTAGCAAATTTGAGACTGAGGTAATCAACATGCTGCTGTGTTGCTCATCATTAGGGGAAAGCTCTAGTCAAAGAGCTCTTCACCTTAATGAAAAACGTAATTAACTTATTCAACAATTTTGCCATAAGCTAGAAACGTGATTAAACAACAGAACGTAATGCTCCTTACAAAAGTAGACTGTGGCATCTCCTGTTGATCTTTAAAGATAACTGAGGAGCAGCAAACGCGCGATCTGGACAAACGTTCTTTCACACGAAATACCAAGTAGCAAGGCTTCAATCCACGGAAAAAAAGGGTGTGACTCGTAGTTTTGCAATCTTATTACTTAAAAGGATAATAAGAGACTGGTGGAAATTTTTAAATTAGTTGCAAGGGGTCCCCAACCGGAGTCCCCAACCCATCCTAGATACAAAATGGACGCAGTCCAACCCAATCTAGATTGAAATTACAAAATACATTGCAGAGTTACTCTCAGCCAAAAATGTGAGCTGAGGATGCAACCATTAAGTACGCTAGCAATGACTTTAAGAAAATATAGGAGCGGTCTTGACTCACTTTCCCTCTACATAACACATTATAAACTCCCTGACTACGAAAAAGCGAAAATCTCATGTTTGACTAAAATGTAGGATCACCATTTACAAATGGAAACCATTTTGAACATCACTAAAAACGATGAACAATTGCAGTATGTCTTTTACCAACAGTTGATGTGTTGACGTCAGTTTTCCCAGTCGAAAGACGTCTTTCTATAAAGCAGAGGGTAATCTTTTAGTTTAAAGAACAGGGCCGAGTTGTTCAAAGCTGGGTTAAGATAACCCAGGGTTAGCGCGAGATTTGAATTCAGATTTGAAAGCTTAAAAAGCATTTCCGTTTTAATTCTTTTTGTCTACAAGTTAATGATTAGAAGTTTTAAAAATAACAGAGAAAATTATCCGAGAAAATGCTTTTGAACACAAGAAAGAAAAAGCCGGGTTAAATTTAACCCCGGTTTAAGCGCTAATCGGCCTTCGAACAACTGGGCCCTGAATTATATATATATATATATATATATATATATATATATATATATATATATATATGAACGGGAACAGAGTCCTCAGTCGTGAGAAATCAAAAGTGTCGATTTTTCGAGTCTCGCTCCTCGTAAAAAAAGTTTTGGTAGGTTGTGGATAGTAACCATTCAATGGAATGTTATTCAAGACAAAATGAAAGCATAAAGCTAAGAGTTGACATGGTTTCAATCGTTGCCATGGCAACGAGGGTGATTGAAAAGAATCCTAAAATTTAAAACTTATTACTTTTAGGCAAACTTCTTATGAATTTCCACATTTCCCATAATAAGTAACCCTCATGGTTTTTTAGAAGAACTTAACCAAATTGTAACAAACAGTAATTTTTAAGAAAATAGCCTGCATGAGAAATTTAGTTGTCACAAAACTCCTTTGATCAAAATTTATTTTGGCCTTTTATTGACTGAACTGCGATATGAACATAATTTTATTTTTCGGCTATTTTTTATGCCAGT
>CALNXK010000019.1:1225000-1240000 GCA_942486035.1 Porites lobata | reverse complement strand
GACGTCAGAGCAACTGATGAAGTTTGCCTGGCAAATTGCTGATGGAATGAGTTACTTGTCATCAAGATCTGTAAGTCAAAGGATCTGAGTGCAATTAGATATGAATTGTGAAAGACTAGGAAATACTATGAAAAACGTCATCGACATTGAGTTATTAAGATACCTGTACAAGATAAGCAGAAGGCCGTGCCAACTATACTAATTGAAACATTTGCACGAGTATTGATTAATAAATGAATTAATTAATTACTGAGGAATTAATGTGCCAGTGGTCCAGAAGATGGGTCGAAATGGGTGAATTTAGCCCTGAATTCAATTAGATCCCTCTTAATGATTGGTTAACTATTTCTTACAGATCATTCACCGAGATCTTGCAGCTCGTAACGTGTTGGTTGGGGAAAGAGAAACTTGTAAAGTGACTGACTTTGGAATGGCCAGGAATGTCCAACAGGAAAACATTTATGAAAGAAAGACAAGGGTATCTGACTAGAGTTCGGAACTAATAAGAATAACTAACTAAAAGATAAAGGGAATCTAAAAACAAGGATTTACATTCTATTATACATCTTCAATGTCTCACATTAAGGCAGCCACACGGATTTCGGGCATTTCGAACTACCCTTGCATTCTAAAACCTACTTGTTTTGCCTAATAATTAGTACTGTAACCATTCTCTTTAACACACGTCCTACGAAAGTAGCACAGGAAAAAATAACGGATTCCCATTTTTGGATATTTTAGGGTATTTAAAGAATACCCACAAAAATCCCAAATTTGGAACAGTGAGACAAGTCCCAAGTCTGGGAACGTAGTTGGGAATTCCCCGGTTGGGACTTGTCTCACTTTGCCAAATTTGGGATTTTTATGGGTATTCTTTAAATACCCTAAAATATCCAAAAATGGGAATACGTTATTTTTTCCTGTGTAGATGAGGCTCCTCAAACTTTTATTCTACTTAAAAATCTTAATCTAAAAAATAATTTTAAAGATGTCTTTTTTACTCGTTCTGGGGCTCATCATTTACCACCAGGGACGTCTGCCAGTCAAGTGGACTGCATATGAAGCGTTGATGTTTAACACTTATACCACCAAAAGTGACGTGTGAGTAAATATAATAGAAATTGTGTGGAAATACAGCTTATGATGTTGAATATTATTTAGTAGTTCTTGCTTTGCTTATTTTACAAATCAACGCTTCCGCTTTATTTGCAGTTGGAGCTATGGCGTTGTTCTTTATGAGATTTTCACTGTAGGTAAGTTGTGGTTTTCTCCTTAATTAACGATAATGGCCTTCGTCGTGCAAGTTTCTTTTGCAATAGGTTCTGGAGACGTAGTTTGTTTGAATTCCTGTATTTTCAGGTGGTTCTCCATATCCGCGAATGGATGGCAAGAAAATTGCTAGCTTACTTCAACAAGAATACAGGATGCCAAAGCCACAACACGTGGATGACAAATTGTAATAGTATCTATTTTACTTAATCACAGTTTGAAATTGTATCCTATTTGTAGTTGTATTTGTTTTTTCGTACAAACAGTAGTCATAATAGATATTACCAGAGGTGATGATCAGTTATGAGATTAAAAGAATCTTTGACCTCTTTTAAGCCCCTGGCAAAATGGGTCTCCCAAGACCTAAACCGGAAAAATATTTGCAAAAAATTGCGTTACTTCCGATTGCTCCCAAATTTGGCACAAAGGAAGTTAATAGATTTAGCCAATCACCTGCCTAGTTCCAGCCCCTGTGGACTTTTGACCGTGACACAATGAGCTTTCCAAAACTTTGAATTTTATGGCGAGTCGCGGGGAATTTTTGTGAGCCGGTTTTGCGAAGAATGCAAGCTTGAATCGACGAATGTCAACCAAATACAAGTCAAGCAAACTATTCTGAAAGATTTTGGAGGATAACAAGCAAAATAAACGCGAAAATTGAAGTAAGGAAACACTTAGAATCTGTGCATGCAAATCGCCGATCGCCGAACTCTGTGCCACATGTTCTTGAAACGGCGACGATTTCCTTCCCGTTTTGCCTTCGCTTCGCTTTTCGCCGTCAAATTCTTGCTTATTTTGATGAATTCTATCAGCAAATTCATGTCTGCTTGTCTCTAACTCGATATTTCTTTGGGAATCAAGGAATCAAAGCGTCTTAGTGAAGTAAACATGTGGTCACGAGGTGACGCCAAAGGAATTTATGCTAATTATGATAATCTAATTAGCATAATCATGAGAGCGTGCAGAAAAAAATTTGTAGAAAATTTCTAGTCGCTCCATGTTTTAGAACGATTTTAGTTTTTTTTTGCTTAGATATTGATGAAAAAACTTTCTTACTACCATATCACCCAAAATAAAGAAGTTTCCTAGCTGAATGACATTCTTTAAAATTTTAAAAAATTTTTATGAAAAATATGCTTGTTAAATTTTTTGTGGCGGAATATTATGGGTTTCCTACGACCGAAATATTTTTTTTTCGAAAGGGTATTCTTTTCCCTTTCCAATGAGGTATAGCTTGATATTGAACTGTAAATAACACCGGAGATATGATTTTTTTAAAGTTACATGGCAAAATACATTAAAATAATTTAGGGAAGACGTTGAGTTTTTTAGACAGAAAATTTGGGAGAAAAGACAAATCGAGATGAGACGATTTTATTCTCTGTTCTCAGGTATCAAATCATGACGAAATGTTGGCAAAATGAGCCAGAAGCGAGACCATCATTCACCGCTTTGACCAAACAGTTAAGGGACATGGAAAACCAGCATAAGGTGGGTTTGTTGGTACCTTGTGACATAAAAAGTAATTCAGCGACATTAACAATGACAACAATTTCTCGGATGTAAGGCTCACCATTTCCTCAAACGTACACTATAACTAGGGTAGAGTTTTCTTAGCCAAGCTGTCAGGTACTAGGGTGGCCTATTCTAAATAAGGAGTTTTAGTGCCTTCTTCGATTTCTCATTTACAGTTTATATATGTCCTAATTAAATTTATTCTTGGTTTAAATTTCATGTCCCTTTGTGTTTGGGTATACTAATGTATGGTTATTAGATTGAAACAAAAGGAAATAAAACTTAATTAAGCCAAGGATAAAATTGAAGCACAACAAATACATTATGCATATTAACCCAGCAACGTACCTTTTTAAATGCTTTCCAAAACTATGAATTTAATGGTAAACTTCCAGAAACGTTTACCATCATATATATTCTTGGATCTCGTTTATTTTTTCCCATGCCTTCGGCCATTTCCCATTTTTTTTTTTTTACCGACATATCCCTACTCGCGATATTGGGGAGCTTAAGCATAGGCGTTTTCGAGCGACGCTCGTCAACCGGAAGTGTACTTTTTGCCTTTTTTGGCATGGTTTTGTTCACATTTGTGAGCAACTTGTCTCTATAAGAGTAAAGAAACCCAGCGTCAAAGTCGTAATAAATATCTTCAAGAGCCCCAGAAGGTGTTGTATGGTGAAATACCTTTGTGATCTGTAGCGTTAATTTGATTAGAATTCTGATTATACTAAGCTGGTGATATAAAGAATAGTACTATTAACGAGCTTATAGGCTTTTTAAGCAAAAGGGGATCCCGTTATAAGACCGTACATGGTGCATGGAATTTAACGAAAAAGAGAAAACAAGGAGCAGGGAAAATAGTCACCTGTTTTGGTTAACAGGGTTCATGGCCGAAAATTTAATTGAATGTTATTTATCCACAGAAGCTGATCAACATGCACATTTATGACAATCAGTTGTACGCAAAAGTCGAGGACTTGAACGTCTGAATTCGTTACCGTATATGCGGTATATAAATACTGTTAGTAAATTTTTATTTACGGCTATGATCGTTTACTTTTTCCGAGCAAGTGGAAGAATATGTCTTCTGCTTGTACGTATTGACATATGCATTGTCTGTTTGTACTTTTAAGTCTTTCTTTCTCTAAGGTTTTATTGTAAACCTCTAACGATTTTTGGTAAATTAATACTCTCATCAGTGTTACGGATATTTGCCATTGCTGTACAGGGAGTGGTAGTTTACGTACGTAGTAAAACAGTTACTAGAAGATGTTTCTGGTTACAAAGTGTTTAAAAAAATGGGGAAATTTGAACAGCCTGAAATAAGCTCTTCATGACATTATGAGATATGACGTCAATAAAAATGACCGCAATCTTAATTCCCTTCTTGGATTTTGCTAAATAGCGTACTTTTAACTAATATCGCTACTCCTTCATACATATCAAAGTACGTCTTACACAGAAAATTTTTAAAAAAAGCCGCCTTGCATCTATCCATTGTAGAATAATTGGCAACGCCGTTTTAGATTGGCTCAAATACCTCCGGAAGTCAATTGCAGAGCAAAGGTATTGAAAGAACAAGGGAAAGTAGAAGGCGCAGTAGTTCAGCTGTTTTGACAGAGCAGAGCTGTGGAAGAGGCAAATTAGATTTGGCTCTCGTACGATATTAACTGAGGAAATATGCCGATCTAGGAGTTTACTTTCCACCGAGGCTGAATTCTCCCTCCTTGATCTGCATGATTCTTCTTACCATACGTGGCCGCATCCAAGTATTACTAAGTGTTTTATCGGTAAATTTAACGTCTACTGATATTTTCAGTGAATTTTTAGTTAAAGAAGCTAATGTTCGTTTTGTGAAGTAAGGACGCCTATTGTGTAACTTTTAGTTCTAGAATGCATATTAGTTATTTTCTTGTAAGTCGAATAGCATATTATGTTGTTATCAATTCGAGTCTCCTTGTTTTTTTCTTTCTTTTTATTTTTTTATGCAACCACTGAAATAAAAAAAGTGATTAAAAAATACGATAGTAACCAGCTCGATGATTTAAAATAAAATAACTGTCTCTGTAATCATAATTTGTTTATCAGTGCGACGACTAATGACGAGTCTTATAAAAGTAGGTCACCGTACATTTTAAACAGTTATAAAAGGAGCCGACGAATTTATAGGGATTTATATATTTCCTTTCAATGTCTATTGCCTCTTTTAGGATATTTTCTTTTTATTATTAGTATTAAACATCATATTATATTTTTTGCTCTTAAATGTATGCAAAGTTATGTTGTCCCCAAAGTTCAAACAGCTGTTCTTGTGGAAGAGTAACATGAGGTGTACGTTGTCTACCGCCATGCCTCAACCGCCCTCAAGAACCCTTCGGATAACTTGATGAAGTCGTGGATATCGCGCTCATATATAGCGACCTTTTGTACAGCTCTACGATGCGCCATTCTCTGTTAAATAATTTATAACTCTATCTTTCCTTCTCTACCTAGCTAGTGTACGAACAGTGTGTGTTTATAAAACATCGTGTGAATCCCAGTAACGTTTTGACGTTTTCCTGTGCATTTATGAAGCAGTCCACAGCCGAGTACTGTGCTAGACAACCGTTAAGGTTGTAAGCTCTCTTGACTCGCGCGGTAATTCATGGGTGGTGATGCGGGGCGATGCATGCGTGGTGTTCCCCTTGTCTAGTCCCTGTACGGCGTTTTCCCAGTCCCTCTCGGTCAATTCACTTCGGTGACGTATCTGAGGCGAACGGGCGGAAAACGCCGAGACAAAAACAGAATGCGGATGCGTGCGTTGCTTTTTGAAAAAGATGTTGTCGATAGTGTTGTAAACAGCAGGAAATTATGGTTTTTTAAAAACCCGTGTGGATATTGCGCGATCGACTTTTGCCGACCGGCTATGAAAAGTCATCAGAATGCTGTTCATAGTCCTGAGGGGATTGATTCTGCTCCTTTAATCTCATCATGCCAACTGAGCTGTCGGAGTTTGCCGCTCTTAGCCTATTTGAACGACCGCGAATTTTCAAAGTAAAAGCAATACTTTTAGTGACCCTCTGTCAGTAGTAAACTTACAGTCAGAGCAAATCTTGAATAATCGGAAAAACATACTTTTAAATAAACTTCATTAGCTGCGTATCGAAAAGTGCCCAAAAACTGAACCTTAAAGCAAAAATCCTACAAAATTCGCCGACATTCACAGAAGTGATGCGTGAATCAATGGGAAAAGCATTAAATTCAACTCGGATGCTGTTTCCCCCCTTTTTTTTCGTTTAGCGTCCAATGCATTTCCTAGTATTGGGTTGGTCAGTCCGATTGAAAAAAAAAAACTAAAAAAAATCACCAAAAGTCTCGGAATAGGAGGCCCTGGTACCCCGGGACGACGTTAAGAGTTAACATTCACATATTTGGATTAACAAAATGCACAATATACTGTAAAATTTGTTCATGTTTTTGTTCTTGTTTGTCTCCATGCTGTTACTATGTTCATTTTTCAGATTAAGGAATTATTTCAAGTGAACAATGGTTTAGCTACGTCGTTACTTTCCTTTTTCCTTTCTTTTTTTTTAAATGCCAAAAATTTGGGTCGGTCGGACGACGCTAGACGGAGGAAAGAAAGAGGATGGCCTTGTCTCAGGATCGTGTTTTCAGCTAATGTTATCAATGAAAGAACACACAACAACAGACAGAGAAATTATTTCGCGAAAAATTTTTATTTGAAAACCCAAATATTGATCCCTAAAAGCAATTCGCGTAACACAAACTTGGCTCGAGGATCCGTTCAATGAGCAAGTAAAATCGGCTGAGTACATGGCAAAAATTATTCAACACAAATCTCAAATCAGGGCGCTCACGCCAATCTCAAAATGTATAAAACGTCTAAGATGAAATATTTACAAATACATAAATTTCCAATTTGAAAACGTAATTTTATTGACTATGGGGTACAAAATGTACCTGAAAATTCTTCAAAAACTTCGCTGCTTGGTTGCGTTTCAAAACAGGCCAAGCGTTCCGATCGGCCGTGATGAAAATTTTGTGAATTTCGAATTTCTCGAACGACGATTTTGTAAAGAAAAGCCTTCCTTTTTCCGTTAAAAGAAAACTAAGCATTCTTTTGAACTTTTCCTTCCCATCTGTGTGTTTAAGCGGTGTATTTTTAACCTTGAAATGCGAAACACTGGTCTTGTAAACCCACCGCATGAGCTGCCTTACTTTTGAAGATTTTGCCTGGGCCTCACATTTTCGCTTAGACTACGCTATGGCCGCGCGAGATAATAAGGCCGAGGGAATAGGCAAGTGTTTCCCCTAGTCACCCTCCCCCACCCACGTTGACCTAATTTCTATTACAAAACCACATCCGGAGTAACTTTGAACATTACTGAATCATCGAAAGACAGGATTTACAAAGCTTGGTTCGCACTATATATAGGGCACGCGTAAAAAAAGTGCCAATGGAGAGAACGTTCTAGTACAATGTACATACATTATCTTACGCTTTATTTTCTTATTAATAATCGAGCTAACCGCAGCAACAATTTTGAAACTCAGTATGGAACAAGAAAAACTTGACAAAAACAGTTTAAACCCAACTTTCCGTTAGCCTTCAGCAACTAATGAATAGTATTACTTGCAGTAGACCATGATAAGCACATAATTAGTTGAAGCGTATTTTTATTTGCTATAGTAAATCACGCAATATAAACTTGGACATATTTATCCAGCCACATCAAAAATATCGGTAACTTGAAGACTATAGCGGCTCAGGTAAGGTCTTCATTTGTAGCAGTTGCAATAACGCTTGGAGCAAGGCCTCAATTGTAAACGAGCAGGCATATTAGTGAATGTTGAAAATAATGAAGTTTGCTAAATACAAAAAGGAATCCACAGTGAACCATTAGTCTTGCAAATATCGATACATGACTGACCTAAAAATATTCATGTAATGACAGCCATTATATGCTCTCGCAATGTATCACAAAGGATGAGCCCCATATTTGTCCAATGAGTAAAAATAATAAATAATCTAAAATAGGTGGCCTTGAATAGGGCGTGAATGGTGCTTTTTATTCCCGGTACGGGCGTGCAGTGCTCAAAAGGGCTCAGAACCGATCAATTTCATGCATATAAACAAAAATTGTACGATTTGAATAACCAATGACTCATGACTGAAAATGAAGCAATGTGATATCCTTATAATGGGGCTTCTTGCTATTTCCCTAGTACTTTTTCCAAGGGCAGGTAAGATATTTGAAACAATGTAATGCATCTCATGATCACTCCCGGGGATCACTTAACTGTGTAAATTGAGGATTCGAGGATAGATTATGTTGGTTTCAGAACGATCCCAGCTGAAGAATTATCGCTTTGTTTCTTTAGCGTGTAAATTGTCAAGTCAACAAGTAACAAGTGTACTAATCAGTGCATTCGAATTGGTACCTTACAAAAACGAGGAAAGGGGAGCCGGCAACGAGCACGAGGAACAGGAAAATGAAAGTTGGGATCAAAATCTAACTTGAACACTTGCCCTGTCAGTAACTTCATTTTCAATGATCTGCTTTGTTCCCTTGTTTAGTAACTCGAAGTAAACCCGTAACGGCGTGTCGTGTTTTTTGTTTGTTTATTTTTCTGAACCAAATTTCTCCAAACTGGCCGAGGATTTGTTCTTGAAAAATATAGTCATTTTGCGTCTTTGATGAGACGACACTTTTTCTACGTTTTGAGTGGAGTAAGGTGCCTTTGAGTGACATTGAAATAATTTTGTCAAACTTCGAATGCTCTTCATTCACTTCATTTTGAGTTATCCCAGTCTTAGCGTTTCTTTAGACTCTTAATTGTATCATCTATTTTTGCGTCAGTCTTCAATCACCGTCCATGTCCGAAGGTCCACTCATCTCCTGTTCATGATTTCATGATGCACAGTTTCATAGTCCGGAAGGCTTCGCCCGAAGGGTACCTCTTTCAAGCATCAGGTGCATCAAAGGGTAGCTAGGAAATCACAAGTTTAAGTATGTGAAAGGAAAGGAAAATCTTTCATTAAGTATTTTAAATGGCCTATTATTAAAATACATCGAAGAAACACGCCTTATGGCAATATCATTTGCATGTTAAGGTTACTCGAAAATGACCGGAAGACCTCCTTTCTTACCGATTTATTCTCACGAAGCAGATATATGAAAAGGGTACAACTTTTTAATGGAAGATACACGAAAGGGGTACCTTTTGTCAAAAATAGTATATTTAAGGGAAAGGGACTGGACCTCGGGGCGAAGCCTCTCCGAACAAAGCTTTATTGAGTAGCCTGACTGACACGAGTGTCTGAGTTGAAGAAGGTCATTTAACAATTTTAATGGCTCATACTAGAATTTTTACAAGATTAATATTAATATTGATGTGTAGTATTTTCTCTTACATTTTTTGTTTTAATTGTGGTTTACGGGCTCCTGATGGCGGACAGAGTTATGTAGCAACGCTAATTACGCTGCAAAATTGCACAAAATTATTTTTTTATACTCTACCAGCAGCCATATATATAAAACAATTATTCACCGAAGTGGAGGTGGCTAGTATTGGATATTTACCGAGGCCGCGAAGCGGCGAGGTATATATCCACTACTAGCCACCGACACTGAGGTGAATAATTGTTTTAGTATATACTAAAACAGTGAGATAATTGAGCACAAAATGATGATTTTTAACTCATTTAATGTTGCCAACGATTACAATTTTGGCGCGCGATGACCGAACGGCCGCGGTCGTTGCTTTTTCTTAGCGACAAATAAAACTTTTTAGCTCTTGCGGGGAAGTTTCTTCAAAAGGAGTTGTGAATTCTGTTTGTATTTAAAATAATTCTGTAAAAAAGATTATTGAATTTAGTTTTAAGCTTATTTATGAACAAGGCAACTAAATAAAGTAACGCAAGACTTCAGTTTAATTTGCATTTGTAAACAAAAAACTTTTTCACCGGTTTTAGCGATAACTATTCAAGTCAAAAAGACAAAGCTTTACCTGTTAAAACTTCCAAACCGAACTTCGTCACCTTCTTCATGTATTTCGGAAATAGCTTGCTTGATTAGTTTGTTACGGCAGCAAACCGGGAAAGCATTTTGCTCGCAAACTAAGCGAGTTTGGCGTCGCTCGCTCGGAGGAACTGGAGATGAATCAGTGAGTATTCCATCACTGATTGAGTAGCCAATCGGAGCGCGCGAAAAACACTCTATCCACTGTTTTAGTATATACTAAATATATATATCGGGGTAATAGACCGCAACTGGATATCTTTTCCAGGGATGGGGTTGACCTCATCGAAATATATATCATAGCCATTAAATGTACTATTTTTAGCACATTTTGTACCATCTCGTGTGACTCGCGCGCGCATTTTTTGCAACAGCGCCGTGGAAAGAATTAACAAACGAAATGGCGTTGGAAATTAACTCCGTAGCAGATAAATAAATTCCGTTTCTGTCATCATTGCCTCCTCTGAATTTAAGGCAAGAGCTTGACAATTACTCTAAATGTGAGGACTGTGAACGTGATTCTGTTTATGTTAAACACCGTAGTGAGAGTGTTTTTGACAAATCCAGAGACGAAGAGATGTAAGAGATGTCAATTTTTTCACCAGTAAACAAAAAGGTAGTGGCTGTAAACTTCCAGGTGTACGACTTCTATCAACGATCAATATGACGGAAAAGGTACCAACTCGAGTTAACACTATGACCCCTTTCACAAATTTTTGAACTGCCAAAAACTTGCATGGATCCGCCTTTTCTTTGCATGCGACCCGCGGAACCGTGAAGTTTTTGAGCTGCAAACAGTATTGCAATCTATGGAGAATTTGCACGTTCCCTCTAAACGGGTTGCACAGGTAAAAAATTCGTCCGGACCCGTTGCGTTTATCGTGTTTATCTTGTGTGGACCGTGCAAAGAGCATACTGAAAAAGAAGTGAGCAGGAAAAACAATGAGGGGAAGGGGTACGGAGTGAGAGCCGTAGGAACTCCCATAATGGTACTTTTTAACAAAAGCTCCTTCCAGATCCTTCCGGTAAACCAGATTCTGGTAAACCCTTTGAATGGTTTGTTTTGATAGCTCTTGTCAACAGTCTATTACCTTATGGAAATGCGAAGTGACAGCGATGACATCATCAGTTAGAAGGCTTACTTTCAAAAATTACTTCGTCCACTGTCTTGGCCTCTTTGCGGCCTAAAATGTCCGCTCCGCAAGCTGATTCAACTGTTAATTTTAATAAAAAGTTGGTAACAACAATTATTGCAAATTTTACAGCAAGCAATATCCACTGCCCGTAGTTAGCCCGCACGCTTAGAAACTCGCGAGGTTGATAAGTGATTCATAAAGAGACAAAATAGACCTTTGATATTTTCTACATTCTCGTGACACCTCGAAATGAGGAGGGAATGAAGCAATGCCAGTTAATCACCAATTAACCTGCGATCAGGCGTTCTTCTTGTTTTTTTCCTTTGAAAGAAAATCAAGCTAAATTCAACTAAAAGAAGTAATTGAAGAAGAAATAAGACTGGAGTAGGTCGCTGATAAGCTGGTTTTTATCTTACTGGTGAGCTTCCTGGTAATTAGAGGAGCCCATAGGCTCCTGGTAATAGTTCGTATTAGCCAACGTTCGATAAAGAAAAATTCTTACATGAATCCGAGGCTTTCTGGCTACATTTCTGTATTAGGTTTGGTTTTCTATGTGCTGAAGTCTCTTTTGGGAATTACGAGACAACGGAGTCGTGAAAAATTTGCAATTTTTGTCTGTAAATTGACGCAAACGGGGTATCGTAAAATCTCTGTAAATTGACGCAAACGGTGTATCGTAAATACAGGACGAAATAACGCGTTTCCGTATTTTGTAAACTCGACGGAAACATAAAGTTACTTAAATCCGTCTCGTTTCCGCCCTGCGGAAACATGGTGATCTAGTTTTCCATGGACGGGACGCGTTTCCGTTATGTCAGTCCGAGTCGGAAACGAACGATCATGTTTCCGACACATTTCTATTATCACATTTCCGTTCTTTCTTGTTCTCGTTACTTTTTCGGTGGCGTTTTTTTTAAACCCATGTTCAAGATCGCATGATAAATGTTTCAGAAATTTTGCCTTTGCGTACAATTAAGGTGAATAAAGGTAAATTTACTCTCGAGATCAGACCATTAAACGGTTCTCATACATTAAATACTCGCGCACGTTGCATTGATGCAACGACTGTAAAGTGCGCGAGGTTGCCACTGTTTTCGATTCTAAGTGATTAAAGTGGCAGAGAATACCAACAGCTGTCGATGCTTGCCAGATTGATCTCAATCAGTCCTGGCATAAAAATAAAATGATAGACTGAGAACAAGAGAGAATGGGGAGAATGGGGCCTAGAACAGAGAGGAGTGCTGGTCAGCGGACGTTTCTTTGCTCATGGCCATTGCGGTCGTTCTTTTCGGCGTCCATTTTGAAAGTAATTGCAAAGGCTTCAAATTTGCCAGCTTCTCTAGGTTCTAGGAGCGTAGAGTCTGTATATTTTTGCTTTCCGATTGCACCACAAGACATCTAAAGGTTGTTATGTATATTTGTCGACCCATCGGCCTTCTTCCACCTCGTGATGGCCAAGACTAATTTGAAAGTTGGAGTGTTTGATTGTGCTAAGGCTATCCAAGACTGAATATTGTGATGGAGAATACAGATAGCAAGACTAGGTAAGCTGCCCTGATACCAAATCTAAGGTTCTTTAACCACTAATCAATAACTAGTACTTAGCAACTTAAAGGAGCAGTGTCACGAAATTTGTCAAAACTACAGCAGTGGAAACCATCACCAATCTCAGTGAAACATAAAAATACTGCTCGAAACATGAAAAGAAGTTTTAAGTAAAAAGCAAAGAGCAAGAGTGAGTACAAATATACATGTTTGTTAGTGTTCAAATGAGGAACAGATGGACAGACTTAAAAAAATTGAAAAGGATGGCAATTGGTCATTTTGAAACTTGTTAGCCTCACAGTTTTCCAGATTTCATTTTTGTGGTCTTCAATGTTTGATATAATGCTTGGGAGACATATGTTTGTTGACACAAAGCTGTAATTGATAAGTAATTTCTCAAGTTTCATGGCAAATGTGATATGGTCATGTGTAGACAGACATTATGACATTTTTATATGAAGTTACTGCACATTGCAAATATTTCCCCTTCTATTAATTATTATTTTAGTGGAAAGGTGCTGGACCTTTAAAAAGATGCGATAGCACCAGTGAGGAAGATGCAAAAATTAATATGGAAGTGGCTGATGAGATTGTGGGCAATCCCGTCTTAACCAAGTGGTATGGGACATTTCCCATTGGAGAACACGGTGTGTTCACTGTTAAAAGAACAAAAGCCAAAATGCTGCTGGGGAGAAAACTATCACAGCAAAGAAAACCTTCCGCCTACAAGAGAAAGGTAAACATCTTCTACTCAGCTACATCGAGGCATAATACGAAGCATTTTTTGATGATCCCTAGTTTTATATCTCTTGGTTACTCTGTAGGCTGATTTTAGCAGGCTGTTCCTTTTTCAGTATGTTCCGCTATTTTTTAATCAAAACGTTGTTTTGATCACCAAAATGTCTCTTGAAAACATCTTTGAAAAGAAAATATTTAAGGTAATATATCAAACATGACACACAGTGTTTGATCACAAATCAATCACTGAGAAGAAAGTTGAAAATACGACTTGCAGCGGAGTATTTTTGGAAATACAAGTACACTTTAGATTCTAAACCATGCTATACAAATAAGTTAAAGACAAGAACGCTCTTAGTACCTGTGAGTCTCGCTTGCTTGGAGATAAGTTTTGTTGTCAGAGGCCCCGGTGCTGTTATACTACTTTTTCCTTTGGAATACAAAACGAGCGTTTTATGTCATAATGTATATACTCAAAAAGTAAAAATTGCAAGGAGAGACAGGCCGCACATCTTAGCCTCAAACCGGTGTGAAATCTTTGAAAACCTACTACATATTGATATTGCTCCATTGAGGAGTACTCTTTCAGGGATTTTACACTCGAAAAATTGAACGATGATTTTTATCGGTATCAGGGGCCCATGACTCTGTCAGTATAAATATACATAGCTTCTTTGTACCGGACCAAGATACGGCTCGGTACAGTATATGATCAGCACAGGAAAAAAGTGTAAGTTTAACAGAACCTTGTACAACACACAGTTAATTCAGTTCGCGCGTATTCCTGCTGAATTTGTTGTTCGTTTTATAAGATGTCAATATCGCATGAAAGTAATGACATTTTCCATAGCTGCTTAGTATCTACTTTTAATATATCCGTACAGTCTCAGACTACAATGTTTAGAGTTGTATACAGCATGCATTTTAGATAGACAGACAGACAGACAGACAGACAGATAGATAGATAGATAGATAGATAGATAGATAGATAGATAGATAAATAGATAGGTAGGTAGGTAGGTAGGTAGGTGGGTAGGTAAGAACCTTAGTTTACGGCACGACAAAAAGATCAGCATTGCTGGTGGGGTCGTGCATACAACAATAGTTATTAAATGAAAAATATGGAGTACTGAAAGCAAATGTACACTTAAAAATTAAGTGGCTGTCCACCTAAGAGCAGTCCGGCGAGTTTGGGATCGCCAGTAAACTTTCCCTTTGTTTTTTGTGGGTCAAACGGACTTAATGAGGAATGATCCAAATCGAAATAATTTTTTTCAAAATCCTTTCCTGGGCTTCGCTACAGCACAAAACTTCTTTCTTGTCTGAGAGCGCTTTTTCAACCTTCTTCGATGGCCGAAATTCGGTGATTTTAAAAGCTGCGCTTCTTCGTAACGGATAAATATCGCTAAATTTTACATAGTACAATGGACTTAGCTGTAGTTGGCTTGTCCTAGAACGGAATATGGAATAATTTGACGCAAAATTAAATTAAATCAATAAAATCAAATACAAACCCCTTTGAGTTTTTTCCCCCTCTTGACAAATTCCTCCAAAGTAAAAGCTAAAATCGCCAAAGCGGTACAAAAATCACAGGTAAAATGCACTTCACAGCAAAGATCTTACCGCATTCTGTACGAAAATATAGTCAAAGGTGCGGGTATCGTTCTGGGTTGGACGTGATCAAACGTTTTTAAGAGCCTCTTTCAGCATTATTTACATAGATTTCCCCCGCTTAACGGTTCACACGGAACCACTTTAATTTAGTGAATATTTTC
>CALNXK010000019.1:1180000-1220000 GCA_942486035.1 Porites lobata | reverse complement strand
ACAGAAGGATACCCGCACCTTTGACTTTATTTTCTAACAGAATAAGGTAAGATCTTTGCTGTGAATTGCATTTTGCCTGTGATTTTTGTACCGCTTTGGAGATTTTAGCTTTTACTTTGGAGGAATTTGTCAAGGGAGCAAAACAACCGCAAAGAGGCTCGTCTTTGATCTTATTAACTTAATTTAATTTTGCGTCAAATTAGCCAAGATTCCGTTATAGGACAAGTCAAATGTAGCTAAATCCATTGTACTATGTAGAATTTACCGATATTTATCCGTTACGAAGAAGCGCGGCTTTTAAAATTATTGAATTTTGGCCATTGAATAAAGTTGAAAAAGCGTTCTCAGACAGGAAAGAGGTTTTGTGCTGTAGCGAAGCACAGAAAAAGATTTTGAAAAAAATTAGCTTGATTTTAATCATTCCTCATTGAGTCCTTTTCACCCACAAAAAATAAAGGGAAGGTTTACTGGCGATCCCAAACTCGCCGGACCGCTCCTAGGTGGACAGCCACTTAATCTTCGTGAAAAAGCAAAAGCAGACACACGAACGCCCAACTCGAGGCCGGGGCGCGACATACATGCATTTATAACAGAAATAGCCGTCTTCACACTAGAGACGGATTATCCATGTGAGACGGGTTATCCGTTTCATAATTAGCGTCAGATAGGTAATACGTCTTAATTTGAAAATGGAATGGTTTTAACTTGAATGATTGGGAACAATCCGTCTGACTTTGTCCGTCTGTTTATCGGTCAATTTTGACGGGCAGTTTGAAGATGGATTATCCGTTTCAAAAAGCCTGTGTACAGCCGCCCCCTACCCTCAGAAAAAATCGGAGAAGGGTTGTTTGTGGGGGAGGGGCCGACTGTACACAGGCTAGTCTCAGACGGATAATCCATTTCTAGCTCTAGTGTGAAAACGCCCAATAACAAAATGTGATCCGGAACGATTGCGGATTGCCTTGTCCGTAGGCCTCATTATTCTGCGCGGCTAATGCGTTTCGGGTCACGTGGTCCGAGCGAGTTTTCCTCTCCGATACGCCACCGAATTACCTTGACCGACAAGGCGTGGGAAGACGCCGTACAGGGGCTAGACATGGCAACGTCTACCGTAGCGTCTGAGAAAAACAGGGAATTGTTACAAGGAATTGTTGTTTATCGGCAATGTGTTTAAAAAACAGTGACATCTCTGCGTGTTGTTTCACTAGTATTTCGAGGGCACGACATCCTGAAAATCGCAAATATTAATCCTCACCAAGAAGCCAGATTTTAGCTATCCAAAAAATTAGTTCCCCGAGAGAAGGGCGGAAAAGGAGCCTAGATCTAGATTAACACCTAAAAGGCGCTTCGCTTTGACGGAGTCATAGTAACCGTGAAATAAAAAACGCAACCACAGGTGAGTTTAGCACCTTCCTTAAAGTTAACAAATCTAGGGAACAAATTCTTTTACGGTTAACTCTTTTTTTACCCTATTTACGGCTAACGGTTAAAATTTTTCAATTTTTACGGCTATCGACTAAATTTTTGGCCGTTTTACGCCTATCGGTTAACCCCATTGAGACCCTCGTCAAATAGCGGCCGTTTTTATAACCAAAGATGGTCATGTTTGTGTTAGCTGACCGTGAGAATAAAATGAAGGTGAACTCGGTGTAGGTAATGTCTTGGTGTAACTCAACGTACATGGTTGTGATCGACAAGAAGCTACAAACAAATGAAAAACTAAAACTCTGGTTACCAAACCCAAACAGGAGCTTCAACGAGACTAATGAACCAAGGTCAGCTCTAACATCACAACACGACCACCCACGAAAAACTAACATATGATGACGGCAAGCAAAGAATATTCCTAAAATGACAATAAGTAAATTCGAGAGCTAAGCATAAATTCAAGTACAAGTAAAAACAAAAGATCAAACAGGAAAACAATTAAGATCTGAGACAAATCCGTCCTAAAAATAACTTTCAAAATACTTCACAACAATAAAAACTAACTTCAACTAATTTACCCAAATTTAAATTTGCTGCTGCCCTGTTGCTGTACAGCTTAGCGTTCAGCTCTTCATCTTTACAGTTCACTTTAATTCCTTTCGTGTAGAAGTGAATGGCGCTGTTAAAATTGCTCTTCTTGTACTCATCGTTGCCCTCATTTTTGTAGACCTCAGCAATTGCTACAATAATAATAATACTTATGTTATGTAGCGCAATTTCCATATGAACAAAATTAAAAACCTAGTCATAAAAAGAACTTGGGAAAATAATTTTTTTTCAGTTTAATTTTAAAACATGTTAGACTCGTGGTCGTCCTTGTGTCATGTAGTAGGCCATTCCATAACTCTGGGGCAGCGAACATAAAAGCGTGATTGCCAAAGGTCTTTGATGATTTCATTGGAGGAAAGCGAAGTAAGGTTCCATCACAGCAACTGCGAGGACTGTAACGTGAAAGTGTCGCAACAGAAAGAAGAGAAGAAAGATAAGATGGACCCATATTATTTAAAATCTTAAAAGTAATTAAAATTCTCCCAAAATCGATGCGTTGCCTCAAAGGTAGCCAGTACCGCAATTCTCGTAATATTAGTGTGACGTGACAAATGTTAGGCATTGAATATACCAAGCGAGCAAGCACGCGTTGTGAATTCAGTGGAGCTTTAAGATAAGACTGTTAAGCAAAGCATAAAATATTACATACCAAATTAGATTGATTTTAGTGTATTTCTAACTCTTGAAATAAAACTTGGGTAATAGTAAGTCGTTTTTGTTTGACCTGCGAATTTATCATTCCTTTTTCAACTTCTGCAACTGCGCATTGAGATGAACTTAAAAGATAACGTATCGAAACGTAAGCATATCGTTTAAGCCAAACTTTGAATAAAATGACTTGAACTCAATATTATTACCCTTTACAGCCGGATAAATAGATAGGTAAGGGCGTTAGCTGGGCGAAAGTTATTCGCTGTCGACATGATAAGGAAACTGCATAATGTGCCTCACCTTTTAAATTGTCATCGTCAAACTGAAGTGTTTCCTCATTAGCTGATGTGACGTCACCTTCTTTCGAAGCTGTTATTGGAGATCTCGCCATGCTTGAAGATTTACGAATTGCTGATGAAGGTTTTCCCTGCCAATAGATTCAGATAGATTATTGTCCGGTGATAATTAACCGTCTTAGAAAGAGAAATTGTGATTGTTGTATCTTGTTTTGAAATCGGGCTCAGTCAGGCAGTGCAGCATGGAAAGGTCCGAGGACTTTTTCTTAAAGCATACGTATTTCTTTCTATTACCACCTCCTGGTCGCTCTTGTTTAGGAACAAGAACGAGAGCTACACCTGGCCATTTCTTGATCATAGCCGACTCTAAGAGGTATTGTGGTTCTGGTTGTGTACACTCTCCACAACAAGGAAATTTTAAAGCTCAAGCATAGTTATTTGTAGCAAAACAACCAGCACAGCCAACAAAACCCCTTAACCCTCAAAACATAACTACCATAACCCTCCAAACCACCAAATCACCACAACCAGCACAGCTAACGCAACCAGTACCACCGTCACAAACTGAACGGCACCATAACCACCACACATTCATGTTGGTTGTGGTGGTTGCGAGGGCTGTGTTGGTTGAGAGAGTTGCGCTTGTTCTGCTAGTTTTGCTGGCTGTAAGGGTTTTGGTGAATTTGAGGGTTGTAGTGGTTGTGGAGGTATTAGTTGGGCTGGTTGTGTTGGATGTGGGTGATGGTCAGTGTTGTGATGGTTGTGGGAGTTGCACTCTTTATTATTGGACTCATCTGGGTTTCTTGGAATCTGTTCTCTTTGATTAACACTACAATTGTTTCTATCATATAAACAGCGGTAAAATAACAGGCAAAGTGTATGCATCTTTGTAAAATGAAACATCAGAGCCCCTACACTCTGAAGCTTGTTCATTAAAATTTTCTGATTGAGCTAGTTGTGCGGGTAGGTTGCGCAACAAATATTTATGCTTGAGCCTTAAAATTTCCTTGTTGAGAAGAGTGTACACAACCAGAACCATTGCAGCCTCTTCAAGCCTATCAAGGAACGTGCCACATTTGACGAGAGCAGTGAGGCTTAACGACAAAACTAAACAAATGCAATCAAAGACCAAAATTATCAGTTACGAATCTCTACATCTGACAGCCCCAAGGATATACGTGAACCAGTCTGTACACCATGTGTTCGTTTTTCTGCTGTGAAAAGACGGCTGAAAAGAATCCTATTTGCCAGCTGAGAAATATTGCCAGGGCCGCCCAGCACCTTTTTTCTGCAAAATAACCGTTCGAAGAAGCAAATATTGCCTAGAAATTTCTAAAGCTCGAGAAAAGCTGAAAGTTTCTGGATAACCGTTCCATCATCTAAAATATTCGGAGGTTTTCTAATAGCTTAACTACGATTTTCGGAGATTGTGTTATTCACATTTTAATACCAACGAAGATATTGCGACTATTGTTAAAAGAGGTCTCCTCAAAATTTCGGTATTATGACAAAACGTCCCCTATAATTTTCTAATGAAAGCAAGGCTACTTCATGAGCTCGGACTTTCGACCGGACCCATAAGGGTAACTAACACTTTCGGATGAGACGAAAAAGCCACCTAAGATTTTCGTAACAACCAAAGTTCCCCTTAGATATCGGAACAGATCAATAGTTTTTAAAGGCAACTCCAAATTAACCAAACAGGCTTCTAAAGCAGAGAGAAAACCAATTGAAACACTTCTGGCGTATTTGGAAACATTTGTTCGTTGGGTTCGCTGATATTGCCTATCAGAGTTCGTTAAATGTGCCACATAGACCAGACTAATTAGCATTTAGATGAGCCAGTGATCATCAGCTCATTATTACTGAACACATGGAGCCTGAGCAGAAAATTCGAAAGAACGAAATAACGTTTGTAGCTATAAATAAGTAGAACAGCTATAGCCAAATTGTGGCTGAGATACCCTACCCTTTTTATCTCAGTTTTGAAGCAGCAAACAGGTAGCATTAGTCTCCCTCGCAGCCGTTTGTAGGCTACTGGAGAAAGATTTAAATTGCATATTAAATCATGAGATGAGAGCTGAGTTTTTCCCATATTTTTCTGACGGAATAAAAGCAGCTTATAATACGTCCTTCGTCCCTCCTTATACGCTTCCAAAAGTTCTTTTAATTTATACTCTTCTGTATATCTATAGTGAACGATTTTCATTTTTTTCTCCTTTCTTTTTCTTCTCCTTCCGCTTCTACCTTGAACTGCACCTTTATGGCCTCAAAGCGAACTGAAAGCAAGAAGCATCTTTAATTCCTTACTGGCTCGGTTTAGAGTTTTTCTGTTGTCGGTGATGAAACAAAAGAAACAGGATATGCAATGTGACAGGCGGAAACCACTGCATAGAATAAACCGAGTATTTCATCCATGTTTTATTAAATTAGTTTATTCAAACCCTGACGCGTTGACTACCCTAACTACTCCAACGGCGTTATGACACTATATGAAACCGAAACTAATGATGTGTTCATCTGGTTCCCCTAATGTCTAGAAAAACCGTCGCAGATGCCTGATTTCGCTGATTTCTTCATGTTAATAACTGAGCACCTACTTTTTCGCATTTCATAGCAAAGTTATTAGTCAGCGTTGGCGAAGAATGCGTTCAACTGGGTTTATGCAAACCTCTCGTTAACTTTATAGCTGATAGTTTATGACTGTGCGATCTCCTGGGCTATAATCGCCCAGAATTTCCTAATGTATGCTTATAGTAACGTCTACTGTTAACGACAACGAGAATCGTTCGCTTTTTGTATTAGTTTGTTTATAAGTCTATAATAACCTTACCTCAATTGATTTCTAAGGCATCAAATGGAACGGGGACACTCCTTCTAAAGAGTCAAGTCACTGACATATTGTGATATGTTTCTTGATTTGCCTTTTAGAGCCTCAATAGGTTCTGAGATAAACTTATCTGTAATTTCTAGTGTATTGTTTCGAAACGCTGGTCAACGTAAGTCTCTACCAGAATCGGCAATGCTTGTTTTCAGATGATCCAAATATAAATAAGCAATGAAGCAATTCAGATTTTCTCGAAACAGGAAGCTAAATACCAAAAATATTTAATTAGAGGGTTTCACCTTCAGTTTCCGAGAAATTGGTACCAGCCTTAGGCACCCTTGCAGGGGAGAAAATCCAGAGAGTGCCTAGGAACGAGATTGCAAGGTGGTATTACGGTCGGTATTACGACAATCTGCTCAAAAAGAGAATAATCATTATTTCGAATACAGATTTCATAATGAAATCGGAGAACATGAGTGGCGGATAGTGGGATGAGAAAAGTGTTACGGTTCCGACAGGCCTGGCGCAGGGTACAGAAACATGGGAACAGCTTGCATTTAACCAAGATTAAAGGATTTTTTCGACCTGACCGAAACATCAGTCTGCACATTCACCATTTTTACATGGACCATAATAACCCTTTTTTTAGCCCCAAAATTTTACATAACCATTGTTTCCAATTTCTCCTGGGTATCACAGTCGTGGCAAAGGAAATCGAAGACAATGGTTATGCAAAATTTTGGGGGTTAAACAAGGTGCATATCACGTTTTCCGATTATTATGTTCGAAGAATATTCCTCGGAAACTCAGGGGCGGTCAGTTGGGTCAGGAAAAAGGGAGGCGAAAGTTTTCAAGAAAGGACAGGAGAGCCCATGGGATGCTACTCTTAACGAACTAGTTCCACAACTTATTCGAATACTTGTCTCTGATTGGGCACAAAAAATAATTTTGTGTCCTATAAGAGGCCAGCAAAACGTTTGCCGCAGTTTTTCCTGACCCAACTGGGTCTCCGACGATGGATTTGGACAAAACGCAAGTGAAATTATCCTCTAATTTCACTAAGGGGTTCAGTATTTTTTTTTCTTCTTTCCTTTTCCAAATTTGTAAATTAAATCGGAAGAGCCACATATTGGAGTTTTAATAAAGGATTCTGTAGTATACCATTTTATTACTATTAATATCATAGGTGACAAATTGCGCTCACAATCATGAGTTTTTGACATGTTTTTGTCATATATCGATTATCGATCGAGAACTCCCCGCAATGAAAAGTTTAAAGATTGAATTTTTGCTTAAGTTCAGAATTTTCAAATTTTTTTGGACAAAGTATCGTAAAATGCCGAAAATAAGCCCCTCCAAATATATCCCCGGGGGAGGGGGGGGGGGCTTGTACCTGGAAATTGCCCTCAAATAAAAAGTAGAACAAAGCAAAAATGGTAAATTTGCCTACAACTATAGGGCTAGCCCAGTCGATTATGAAGCGAAAATTTCCCTCCGTAGATAAGCTCCTCCGAAAATAAGCCCCTCAAAAAGGGCCTTTGAAAAATATAAGCCCCGGGGCTTATTTTCGGAATTTTACGGTACCTGATAGAATGCTTCTTGCTGTGCTCTTTCGTGTGTTTAAGGTGGCTCCGTAATTAATACTAGAGCATTTTGCTGTGACAAATTTTCCGTCATAACTTTTTGGTTCTTAACGCGATGACTGCGAAACTTTGCTAAGAACAACAGATATCATTCGGCAACAATACGAAATATTCCGATTTCATTGATGGTAAATATTTCTTGAGAAATTAGCGCTTAAAAGGACCCTACTGTTCGAAGAAAATCGCGTCTAGTAAAAAAATTTGCTGATATTTTTTACTGAAATTTCTGGTATCGGCTTTAATTGATATAATAAATATGCCAGAGGAATTTCAGAAAAATCGTTGGAGCAGAAGTTCGTAACTAAAAGTCGCTCAAAATTCAGCTGTGAAATTGTTTTGGAATTTCAAAAATAAATTACTATCAGGTAGAAGGAGCCACCAGTTTGAATTTTCGGAACAAGTAAATTCAACGTTTGCTAATTCTTAAAACAAAAGCCGATTGCCTATAGTGCTATTCTTTAAAAGGTACTTTTTAGTTTTAGAAGCACCATAAATTGCTCCAAACCTTGCTCTGAAGTAGAATGACTTGTTCTTCGACATTTTTAAAATATCCCTTTGCAGTTTTGGCTCAAACTCCTGCTGCATACATTTTGATGTATTGCAATTCATTTTCAACGACTTTTACTGCTGTTCGTTGCTTCCAACTCAGGAAAAAAGTATTGAGATTGGACGCTACCTCGTATCAGAGCTCAGATAGAACTGTCCAGCACCTTTGTTTATGACTACAAAATGAGCACGAGCGGCAGTTCTGCGAGGAATTCGCACCTCACCCAGGGGGGACGAACGACAATGATGACCAAGCCTGTGAACCGAATAACATCACAGTGCAAAATAAAATTATCGCAAAAATACTGCCCGTGAATAAATTTACAACTCTGAAATTTTTGTCACTCCTTCCTTCAATGAATGGGTATTTTTTTCTTGATTATTATGTTTTGCTCTGCAATACATGTTTATACAGATCGGTTCACAGACATGGGTATCATTATCATTCGTCCCCCCTGGCTGAGGTGCGAATTCCTCGCAGAGCTGCCGCTCGTGCTCATTTTCTGGTCATAAACAAAGGTGCTGGACAGTTCTACCTGAGCTTCGATACAAGGTAGCTTACAATCCCAATACCTTTTTCCTGAATTGGAAACAACGTACAGCAAGAAAAGCCGTTGAGGATGCATTGCAATACATTAAAATGTATGTAGCAGGAGTTTGAACCAAAACTGCCAAAGGATGTTTTAAAAATGTCGAGGAACAAGTCATTCGACGTCATAGCAAGGTTTGGAGCGATTTATAGTGCTTCTAAAACTGAAAAGTACCTTTTAAAGAATAGCACGATAGGCAATCAGCTTTTGATTTCAGAATTAGCAAACATTGAATTTACTTGTCCCGAAAATTCAAACTGGTGTCTCCTTCTTCCTGATAGTAGTTTATTTTTGAAATTCCAAAACAATTTCACAGCTGAATTTTGAGCGACTTTTAGTTACGGACTTCTGCTCCAACGATTTTTCTGAAATTCCTCTGGCATATTTATTATATCAATTAAAGCCGATACCAGAAATTTCAGTAAAAAATATCAGCAAAATTTTTTACTAGACGCGATTTTCTTTGAACATTAGGGTCCTTTTAAGCGCTAATTTCTCAAGAAATATTTACCATCAATGAAATCGGAATATTTCGCATTATTGCCAAATGATATCTGTTGTTCTTTGCAAAGTTTCGCAGCCATCGCGTTAAAATCGAAAACGTTATGACGGAAAATTTGCCACAGCTAAATGCTCTTGTATTAATTACGGAGCCACCTTAACCGTCGTAACGTTTTTAAACCTTGCCGCCATTTATGCATCTGGGCACCAAGACGTACGGTACGTTGCAAGGGCAATTTTGTAATTTCACAAGAGAAATTAGAAATTAGTAAAGGTAATAGCATGATTTGTACTGATATTTAGCATAAATACCACGAGTATTATTTCGAAATTGTTGTTTAATTTGAGACAATTTTGAAATATCACGAGTGGAGGTATTTATGCCAAATATCAAGTATAAATCATGCTATTTTTTTTTATACCACTACCCTCTAAAGGTTTGTAATTTTCACATGTAGGTATTTCAAATGAAGCTGAAATACCACTGCTCTAAGCCAATCAAATTGCAGAAATTTCTCACGTAGTAGTATTAACGCTGAAATTTCGCGCCAAAATTAAGGAATAATTTGTCAACCATTACATTATAATAATAAATTGTGTAGATAACTGCAGAAGAGATCAGCACGTAATATATCGAGCATAAGACGCAGTGTTTCATCACCAGATGATACACTCAGAGAAGAGAGTTGAAAATAAAATGAGCAGCTGAGTATTTTTTACGAACTTCGAGGTGTTTCATCTGGTGATGAAACACTGTCAAATGCTTGATATTACTTCTCAAACGAAATGATTTTAGAAGGAGAAATCAAGGATGCAAAAATGAGCCGTTTTTCATCTCATTTCCAAACACTGATTAAACATTAATTTCCTTTGTATTTTCTTTATGGATTATTACATGTAATGAATATGAGAAATTTAAATACTGTAGTTGCGAAAAGAAAGCCTACATAAATTCAGGCTTACCGGGACTCAAACCCTGCAGGACCTCTCGATATCGATGCAGCGCACTAATTAACCAATTGAGGTAGCAACAGCGAACTGGAAATTAAGGTATTTAGTCGTACTTTCAGGTGAAGATAACAGCAGAACTATCAAAACATGAGGCTGCTTTACAGACCGTTTGATCAGCCCTTTTAGGAGGCTTTGTAAACAACAAAAACAAACATTGATTAATTAAATGCTAATTTCTAATATACACCCATGAGTTGAGTACTAAAAGGCCAAGAAAAAGACCCTTCCAAACCTTGCATTATAAACGGAAAGGAGTTTAAAAGAAAAAGTGTTTATTTTATTCCAATGGCATATATATATAATCAGTACAGACGGAATACAAACAGAACTACCTATTTACATAATTCGTGAGAGCAAAAAAGTATAAGAGAGATTTTGGCTAGGTTTACACAATAGCACGATTTTTTCAGATTCATAAATGTGTCCGGATTTATTCTATTAGGGTATTCTGATTTATAGGCATTTGTAGTACATTCATTCGGATACAAAGTATTCTCTTTAGATTTCGAATTCAAAATGTCTGAAAAACGCGACCGTAACGGGACGTTTTTATCTCAGTTCCATGCATCTGCGTATAGACGTCATAAACGGCGAAACAAATCCTGCAGTAAAATGGCCGTGTTTGTCACAAGTCGGAAAAAATCTCCGCTAGTTTAAACCTTGCCTTAAAATCACGTTACCTTTTAAGGCAAACTTAACAAGACAATCATTCGAATGAGTCGTGGAACTCGGTAGTTAAGAGTAGCATCCCACGGACTCTCTCGCCCATTTTTGAAAACTTTCACCGCCGTTTTTCCCGACCCGACTGACCGTCCCTGGGTCTCCAAGTGGATCAAGAGTATACTCCACATGCTATTTACCCAGAGGTGAAAGGGGTATTTCGGGTCCTATCCATTTGAATAATAATGGTTAAGTATATAGATAGAGAGTTAAATCTTAAAAAAACCACTCCATTATAACTAATGATCATAAAATGGGTTTTCATCTCTTCAGTAAAACTTCGACTCAGCTCTGAATGACAAAGAGCTGCTAAATTATGATTAAAAACATTTTTTGACGCCTCAGCTGCTTATGAGACACAAGCATTTATGAGCATTTATTTTTACATAAGCTCGGATTCCTTTGTTCTTTTCGGAGGGAATATATTACTTAACACCCGAATCAACTGTTTGAAAAGCTGGGTGCGGCTTTGATTGTTTGAAGGGAAGAGCGGGGCTAATGAACAGCTAACTAAAATGCGAGGGGATTATGTATTAATATGCGAGGGGGATAAGTGACTTATCCCCCTTGCATATTAATACATAATCCCCTCGCATTTTAATTAGCTTTTCATAAGAAAACAAATTTAAAAATGTTTATTGGAAATATTAAACACAACACTATAATTACTAAAATTTAACTGAGCTGCGTTTCTTTTGCGCCACATTTACGGATTTTCTTAGTTGGTGGTTCATCGATTTCCACAGCCAGAACGGCAGTCAGAAATTGAACAGCGTCTTGAAAATTCTACGGTTCCACGAAAGTGTCGTTGTCATGTTAAGGTGTTCCGTTTTTTAACCAGTCATCCTAAACTCTTGTACTCCATGAAGACATGTAGTTGACCTCTCTGTGTTTTGTGGTATTCTTGCTTTATTCCTCGACTGAATTTCCTTGTCAGTTACAGTAGTGAACCCTCGCACGGCATCTTCTTTATCCGTTAATGCACCTATCAATGTAATGCCGGTGGGGGGGGAGGGGGAGAGGCACGGCATGGGGTGGGGATTTGGCTTTTTTCAAAAATTTGCAGTCAAATTCCCTGCCCACGGGCAAATCATTCCAGTCAAACGCAACCAAATTTCCCCACCCCCGGCTGCACATTGCTGTCAATCCCAAGGCAGAACTCAAGAAAGGCAATAAAAATATCGCCAAATAAAACTCTGCTATCTTTTATAAACGTTGCTGCATCACCTAAGATACATGTTCCTGTTACAGCTGCAATTGTACGTTTTAACCATAATCCGTGTTACACTGCGTAGAATACATAAACCTTTAGAGAAAGTCCGCATTTTGTAAGTTTAAATATACCGTTCTTAGTAGAGGGTACAAAGAAATTCAGTTTTATAAGTTTACAGTGATTGTAGCGAATGAGCCACTTCCGTTTTCTTTGATACCACAGTATTTAAGAGGTTCAATTGATCGAAAACACGCTAAAACAAACGAAATTTGAAGACAAAACAGTGAAATCCACTCAGCCTTCGCTTGTTCTCATTGGCCTCCATGACTTCCTGATCTTTTCAAACCGTACGGCGCATGCGTGAAGCGTGGAAGCGGGAAACATATGTTCGGTCTCAGTCTTTTTCATCCGAGTAGGCAGTCAAATATCTCCACGTCGGGCGAAGAAAGATTCAAATATCCCCTCCCCTGGGAGAACAAGATCAGTCAAATGCCCCACCCCAGGGCCAACAAAGACAATCAGAGTCCCACCCCATGCCCTGCTTCCCCCCCCTCCCCCGCCGGCTTTACATCTATAGGTGCATAACATGCAGGTCGTTCGAAAGATTCTTGGTGCGAAAATTGAAATTGTCAACTGCTTGCTCGTTGTCTGCACCCGCAAAGGAAGATTCAAAATCGCTTTCCGAAAGCTCAATTGGAGTACCGCCATTAAAGCTGCTTTAGTTTGAGTAATAAACGGCTCTACTTCTGATAGATCTGAATCGCTCGACGCTGCTAGGCTCTTTAGGCTATTTCTAGCAATAACTACGAACAACTTATTCGAAATGCGACTTTAAAAAACTAACATAATTAAAAAGCCGAGAAACTTGTGCCGGAATGCCACCAGTGCCAGCATGTAGTATTAAAAAACAAAAGAAAGATGAACAATACAGGCATTTTTCGTCAATGTATTTTTGAATCCCTTGAGGAATCCTCGCCAATGTAAAAATAAGCCGTTTATCGGCCCCCATCCCGTGGTTATGTGATTTATTCCCCCTCGTGCGTTGCCCTAGGGCTGCGCCCTTGGGCAACGCACGAGGGGAATAAATCACATAACCACGAGATGGGGGCCGATAACCCTTACTTATCAACATGGAAACAAGAGAAACGAGTCTCTTCAATTTCCTGTGAATGGCAGTAATAAAAAAATTAGTGGAAAAGGCTTTGTCTAAACCTTAAATAAAATGATCGTAAATGATATTGCAATGAATAAGCCGAATGACATCCTGATCTTGAAAGTGTCTATCTGAACTAGTGTTCGGTTTTTTCGTAGTTGACTGACAAAGTAAAACAGGTCTTTTATCATCTGCACCTACAAGAAAAAAAAACCAGACTGTTAGAAACCTATTAAGGCCACTAGTGTTGTCGTTATCTGCGGTAACGTTGCATACAGAGAGTGTGCTATCGCCGGAATGATAGAATCTGATAAAACAGTCAGTTTACAAGACAAAATTACTGTAAGGATCGGAACTACGTAAATGAAAGTATTAAGAAATAATTGCGGTCAAATTTAAAAAGGTCATTTCTTAACAAAAAAATATGATTATACAGTGATCCTACTAACCAACAGTACCAGTTATTATTGGAAAGAGGCAATATACAGCGAAATGTGACCATTTTTCCTTTGCTTATCGGAATTCGACTAACAATACGAAGAGCCGTTTATTTAGGTCAATTACCCTTCTTTTAAATCAGTTGAAGACTGCAAATGATAAACAGAGAAAGAAAAACTTTATAACGGTGGTAAAACAACAGAAGGTTTAATGTGTAACCTGGTCGGCGAGGTTACCGTAGTGTAATGTTTTTTCTCCCCGGTCTTACTAAAAACATGCTTAATTATACAGTATTCGCTTTCTTTTATGATCATTTCTGTTGAAATGATGTTTGAAGGAGAGCCTTCGGGATGATTAACTAAATAAATGACGTCATCATTTCTTCATTACTTTTGTTAAAGATAATCAATGCGTCAGCCCAGGAGACGATTACTTGGAGCCTCCATATGTGCTGTACCGTGAGTCAACCCATTCCCGTAAAGAATTATTTTTAGAACCTAATCGGCTCCTGGTTAACCATTGAAGTAGATTTAGTCGACCTCTACTAACGGCCACTTTTTTTCTATGGACAGTCCTTTTAAGTATTTTTTTGGGCTTTATTTTAGAGGAAATAATGGTGAAAAATGGGCTTAGCTAAAAAAATCCAACAATATAACATCATAATGACGTTACATTACGTAACTGTGTCAATCAAGGTTTATACGTGGATGTCGAAAGCGGCCGTGAGTACATTAGACAGTGCCATTTATCTGGCGCTGCAAATGTACTTATTTATTCATCTCTCTCTTTACTTATGTTTCAGTTCATTTAGTAACATTTGTTAGTGTTATTAGAAGTATAATAGGATGTGTGGCCATAAGTTCCTTGCAATAACGGTGTCGTTAACACTTATATAGGATATTTTACCTCGTCGTAATGCACTGTGGTATCTATTTGCTTCCACTAAATTCCAACTTGACGTCATCACCAATGAGTAAGAATGGTGCCCAGAACTTGGCTGCACTAAATTTCTCAGATTCTCTCATGCAGTTCATTGCTTGATTCAAGGCTTCACTCGCACTTCTCCCTTTCACAACATTCTGATAGAAATTTTTCATAAACTCTAAAGTGGCTTCATCATCAATCGCCCACAATGACACCAGAACAGAACGAGCACCAGCACCCAAAAAGGCACGTGCTATACCGACCACACCTTCGGCTTTGATCTCCCCACGAGCACTGTGACAGCAACTGAGTACAACTAGTCTTGCTCGGATCTGAACGCGCAGTACATCTCTCATTGTCAAAATGTCCTTTTTCACACCTTCGTTCGACGCTAAGGCAATGTCACCTGTTTCCATATTGCCATGTGCAGCCATGTGCACCAAAGCAACAGAACCGAGTCGTCTCAACACCTCATCCTTTGTAGCCTGTGTTCCAATTAGAGGTGTGCTGTTAAGCATTTTGCCAATCATTTCTACTTCCTCCCTGGCACATGGCAGCGGCGATAGCTCTGTCAAAGGATCACCCACAAGAAGAACACCCGTTTTGTGATGATAATCTAGCGGACAGTCCGCAATCATTTTCAAGCTTGTGAGGGATGGAGCCACGCGAATTTTGAATGATTCGCAAAGGTATTTGGAATCTGGGTCCTTGAATGCAGCAAAAGGGGCCAAGCAAAGTGGACCCTCAGGGACGAATATGAGTTCGCTGTCCAAAAGTAGATCTTGAATAGGCTCAATGATGGTGTCATACAACGTACTCAAGGCACTTTTTTGCAGGTCAAACTGTTGGGTCTGTCTGTCGTCCCGAGGTGATCTCTTAGCTACCAAGCTTTTATCCCTCGCCAATTCAAGTGATCGATCTTCACACTTCAAAAGATTTCTTGCACCAATTTCCTGTTGCAGTCCTTGTGAAAGAGCATGAAAAAAAATTCTGACTTTACACCGCGAGGAAAATTGTTTCTTTCTACATTCAACACCCTTCCCTCTCTGGCAGACCCAGAAGTTTAACTCTCTTTTTCCAAAGGATATAAAGATTGTATTTGTAGGTAGGTAACTTAGCAGGTCATCTAATGATGTGGTTTCTCTGCCTGATCTAGCATCATTCCTTTCAAAGGCGTAATTTAATTGAATAAGATCTTTTAAGCCCTGCGCTCGTGCTTGCTCGGCAGAAAACAAAGCTTTTGTAACGTTGCCTTCCGCCAATAACAAGCGCACAAGTGCACGGTATGCTGACCAGTATTGATGACGAAAACTTATTTTCCATTCGTCGCTTGATTGAAGACGCTCTCTTACATTATTTAACAAAGTAATACTGTGCTCGTAATATTCAATTGCCACTGGAACTTGGCCAAGTAACTCAAAAGACCCACCAAGATTTGAACAAGCTAGTCCCTCTTCCAAACTATTGCCCGATTCTTTCGCTATTTCCAGATGACGTTTAAGATACTCGATGGCAGTTTTAAAATCTCCCAGATTGTGATATTGGTTGCCAAGATTACCATACGCACCACCTTCTCCTGATCTGTCACCCAGTTCTTTCGCAATTTTCAGATGACGTTCATGATAGTCTATGGCTGTTTTAGAATCTCCTAGAAGGCTATGAACATTGCCAAGATTACCATACGCCCTACCTTCTCCTGATCTGTCACCCAGATCTTTTGCAATTTTCAGATAACGTTCATAATAATCTATTGCCGTTTTTAAATCTCCCAGAGTCTGATGGGCAATACCAAGATTGCAATGTGCACTTTCCTCTTCCAATATATTACCGAATTCCATCGCAATTTTCAAATGAAGTTCATGGTACTTAATGGCGGTTTTAAAATCTCCCAGATTGGAATGTTCGTTGCCAAGACTGCCATATGCCCTACCTTCTCCTAACCTGTCACCCATTTCTTTTGAAATGTTCAGCTGTCTCTCGTGGCAATCTATAGCTGTTTTAAAATCTCCAAGACGGCTATGATCATTTCCAAGATTGCCATACGCTCTCCCCTCTCCTGATCTGTCTCCCAGTTCCTGCGCTATTTTCAGATCACGTTCATGATAGTCAATGGCAGTTTTAAAATCGCCGAGACTGAAAAAGGCGAGACCAAGATTGCCATACGCTCCTCCTTCTCCTCTTTTATAACCCCATTTTTTCGCCACTTTCAGGTGACGTTTATAATAGTCTATGGCTGTTTCAAGAGATCCCAAACTGTGATGAGCAATTCCAAGGTTGCAATATGCCTTTCCTTCTCCCAATGTGTCCCTCAATTCTTCCGCAATTTTCAGATGACGTTCATGGTAGTTAATGGCTGTTTTATAATTTCCGAGACCCTGATGAGCGTTGCCAAGCTTACAATACGCACTTGCTTCTCCGGATCTTTCACCCAATTCCTTCGCAATTTCCAAGAAACGTTCATAGTAGATGATGGCTTTTTTAAAATCTCCTACACCGTAATGGGCGTCGCCCGAATGTAAATACGCGTTCCCTTGTTCGAATCGGTCCTCAAAGATGTTATTCGTGCTAAAATCCTTGACCTGACCAGTGGCAGTTTTCTGCAAAAATTAAAAAAAACTACAGGTTGCATTATAGTTTAAGTTACAATTTCCATCTGGAAATTAGGGCCCAAGATGACGTCCGATACATATTGAGTAAAAAAAACTCGTTTTATGGTTTACACGATACATGGCAATTCAAAATAATTCCTAGTTTAAAAACATGGCTAAAACATGCTTGCCTCCATCGATCCATCGATGTTAAGTTCATCTTCGATAGTGCACGTTTAGGTTTGTCCAGCTCCGCAAATATTCTCCAAATAGCAGATGTCGCCCTTCGAGTTGTCTTCTTGCTGTTTTTTCCATGTTTTTAGCTATTTTGTCTCCTAGTTCTTACTCTTGAAACGAGTGAAATGTGCGCCATTTTTTGTTTACACAACCAAAACAACTCAACCTCCTCCCCAGGTCTTCTCGGTTAACGGTGCCTTAACCTGCACGAACGCTGCATTTTTGACGTCCTTTCCTCTTTAAACACAAAATTCTTCCAAATTTGGTCTCTGGAAACTGGATATGGTGAATTATGTGTGTGCTTTTAGCCAATCAGAATCGGCGAAATATTTTGAATGAATCATAATTTTCATTATTTTGTCCGAAATCGGGCAAGATGAAGCGATCCTGTGTTCTAATTGGCTACCCTAGAAGGCATGATGGGCCTATCTTGTCCGCTCTAGTTATCTTGACCTCACCCTTGATAACAGATATTACTAAAACGAGGAATGGGGTGCGGGGAACGGGGAGCGGTGAGCGGGGAACTACCAAGGGAACGGGAAAATAAAAAATGGGAACCAAACCTTATTTGAACCTTTGCCCTACGAATAACTTTGTTTGCCAATCTATGATTTGTTCCCATTTTTCATTTTCGCGGGCTCGTTCCCCAACATCCAGTCAATAACGTATCTTTCTCATAGATTCTAGCCGAAGATAAGAACATCTAAATGAGGTCAACAGGCAGTCCTTGAAAGACAAACATTTTTTTCGTTAATGTAAAAGCTAAAACAAATAATTTAGCCGTAGCTGTTTAAAATATTAACCGTAATATTTTCTTCTAGAAAAACATGGTCATTTTGGACAGAGCGTCAAGAACGCTGCCTTTGACGAAAGCATGTCTTGACTCGTTGATAAATATATTCCAAGTATTGCAGCGCTCGTAATTGAATAGGGAAGTTAATTGTTAACCTGCAGAGCAAAATCTTTTAACAAACATTATATCGCTGGTAAAGGAAAGTGATTTACCTTAAACTTTATTGAAGTGAATTCGTGGAAGGCGTGTGCAAGAGGGAGGGGTTTGAGTAGTGATACTTCCCGTAGGTTTCAGAAACCGAGTTAACTACTGAACGTATGGGTCTTTTCCTGGCTCGCAAAAATATTTAAACCACTGAGACAGTATGGTATCCTAGTTTTAGAAGCTTTGACATTGTGGTAAGGAAGGGGTTAGCATTTGTCATCTGTACTGTTCAAAGGTTTCTTTGTGTTCCGAGCCCATTTTCAGAAGGTAGTCCTATTTTTTAGCTTGTTCTTAGTCAGTATTTGGATATTACTGCCACTGCACGACGTAATTACTCACGCTAGTGACTGACCGACTTTGCATTTCACACCAATTTATTGGGATCAACATTCCTTGTATACTGTTGCATCTGCTTATCCAGAAGGTATGCACATGTAAACCTATTAAATGACCTGGCTCACCATGTCCTTAGATATCAAGTAGTCTGCCTGGCAGGCGCAAATAAAGTGGGGGGGTGGGGGGTCGTCAGGGGGACGTCTCTTTCTTCTTTTCCCAATCCCCTCTCCCTTTTTTTCTCTCCCTCCTTGTCCCCTTTTGATGCCTGGTATACAGGGTAATACCAAGAGACATTCATTTTTCGTATCGCAAAAATTTGCTCATTTGTCAAAGTATAAAATTCGTGAATGGTAAGTATTTCTAACTCTTCACCTTTGTGTCATTGCTGTTTGATTAACAAAATTTACTTTACTTTCCCTGGCAAAGAAATTAGTTTCTGTTTTAACTTTTAACTTGATACCAATTATTTTAAAATCATTTATCATTACCTTTTCTTCTTGGTTATCTTTCATTTCACGTTCTTCCTTCACAGATTTGCCCCGCAAATCCAGCAACTTCTGGTTGTTCGGATCGATCTTGTTTTTGTTAAGTTGTAAAATAATTCTTATGAATAATTAGCCAAGCTAGGAGCATCTAACTTATCCCGAGTCACGCAACGTTTCACTGGTGATAACCCAAACAGTGTATTGCAAAATATTTAAAGCATATTACACAAAAGACTAAATAATCACTTAAGATTGCTCATCTAACGAAGGAGAAGTTTACAAAGGAGAGAGGTCAGTTCTGCCCTCGAAAGCAGCCGACTGATGTTCATATAGACCTTAAATTGAAATCAGGATACGTTTTTAATACTGTTAAAAAAGAATAAAGAAAAATGATTTCAGCTCCACTCAAGGATACTGCTAATCCTTTATCACACCACGTGATGGCTTCGTCAAACGTTTTCAACTGCACGCAGGCACTTGCCCCTGTAAATACAAAAAGTATAGCTCCGTCAATTACCTACAACACACATGAGTTAATGATACTAAATATCGATTTGGGACAGACCATAAGAAAATTTCTGGGAAAGCATTAGGGGCGTAAAGTAGTATTGTGAGGAAACAATATGCCTAAAAGCAGAATCTACTTTTGCTGGAACATTTCTTGTAGAGCAGTTCTCATTACGGTGTCTTGCACTAATGTAATGTACAGACCAGAAAGTTTTGGAGCCTGAGAGTCCAGGATTTTCGATAATTTGGTAGTACAAACTGCATATACCTACCCAAACATCTCTTAACCTTCCGAGTGGTTTACCCTTACATTAAATGCAGTTTTTTAATTGGTAAAAACGTTTGGTAAGCTTGAACATTTTTCGTGATCGCTTGGGGAGAAAGAGAGATGAGTTTGGTGACTGGATCATGGCTGACTTACCTCGCACAAAAGCTTTTAAAAGAGATGGCTGTAAGCCAGTAGCAATTTTTGCATCATTAAGTGATTCGGTGTAATCACCTGTCACAGAATGAACAATCGGTGAGAAACCAGCCATAAGAGGCAACCAACTACCTTTTTTCTGCTAAATACCTGTTCGAAGGAGGAATTGCTTAGAAATCTCTAAAGCCTAAGGAAGGCTTAAAACGTCTGGAAATCAAAACAGGCAAATCGTTTTTACGAGCAGTAACAAATTAACCAAAATGGCTTTTAAGGTGACGCGACCCAGTTTTTTTGGGGGGGTACTATCCTACTTTGAAGCTCTCTGGTATCCCCACCTTTACTTTTATCTTAAGTCTAACACATAGAATGGATAACATATAGATCAATCTACAATATAACATAAAATGTTTGGCGATCGGAGTAAATGTCACGTGGTTATAATGCCACGCCCCTTTGAGGTCTGAGTCGAAAATCTGCTGTTGCCGGCATTTTTTCGTGAAAATCTCTCGGCTACACATAGAGCGCATTAGTGCCTTGCGCTAAACAGAGTTTCACCAAAGTCGCAAAGACCCAATTCGAGAAATTCAGCGGTTTCCAAATTTAGGTCATAATTTATGCGAAAATGATAAGCAAACTTTACACGATTACATCTAATAAACTATGAGACTTATCCCTTTATTTTGGGGATCGTTATAACAGATGCGTCCTTGCAAGTCAGCAAAAAGCTTTAGGGCCTTGTAAATGCGCGCGATTTCGAGCAAAGCAAACATATAGAAATTATAGTTTTAGCTATTTGTTGACGTTTGTCAGCGTTTAAGAGTCCTTCTCACGAAAAAAGAATTCGTAGTTTTTTTTCCTTCAAATTTTTTCAGGGCCACAATTGATTAACGTCACCCAATAGCTAAAACTATAATTTCTATGTTTGCTTTGCTCGAAATCGCGCGCATTTACAAGGCCCTAAAGCGTTCTGCTCACTTGCAAGGACCCATCTGTTGTAACGATGCCCAAAATAAAGGGATGAATCTCATAGTTTATTAGATATAATCGTGTAAAGTTTGAATATCGAATTGGGTCTTTGCGATTTTGGTGAAACTCTGTTTAGCGCAAGGCACTAATGCGCACTATGTGTAGCCGAGAGATTTTCACGAAAAAATGCTGGCAACAGCAGATTTTCGACTCAGACCTCAAAGGGGCGTGGCATTATAACCACGTGATCTATATGTTATCCATTGAATGTGTCAGACGTACGATAAAAGAAAAGCTGGGGATACCAGAGAGCTTCAAAGTAGGATGGTATCCCCGCCAAAAAAACTGGGTCGAGTCACCTTAAAACATAAAGGAAACCATTGAAGAATCTTCTGACGTATTCGCTGGGTGCCCACGAACGCGTCTAGCATCTTTTTACCTGAGGGAAGGGGAGGGGGTTACTCAAAAAAGTTGCATACAGGGAAGCTCCGCCCCGAGGTCCAACCCGTTACCCTTTTATAGACCATTTTTGACAAAAAAAGGGCACCCTTTCGCATAACTTCTCGAGACGCTATTATAGGGAGTAACTCCCAGGGATGTCACCACACTGCTTGCACAAATCCAGTTCTGAAATCTTAAACCAGGCTTTTAAAATAGAAATGTCAACCTCTCACCCAAATTAAAATGTGCTGCTGCCCTGTTGTTGTATAGTTTGGCGTTCAGTTCTTCATCTTTACAGTTGACTTTGATTCCTTCTGTGTAGTAGTCAATGGCATTATAAAAATGCTTCTTCTTGTATTCATCGTTGCCTTCGTTCTTGTAAACTTCTGCAATTGCTAAAAGGTGACCGGAATGACAGAAATTTTAGTTTTGTTTTAGTAATAAGAAAATGCTGTGATCATAAGTTTTTGTGTGTTATTATATAAACACCAATGAAATACCAGGTGAGCTTTCGCGCGAAAACTTGATATCTTCACATGTGAAAATAACATGTTATCTTAACACGTGAAAATATCACCGTTGCTATGGCTACATAATAGCTCGCGCCTTTCACACCAAAAAAATAGTAAAGCGAAATGGTTTGGCAGTTCATTGGTGTTTATATAATAAATAGAACATTACATGGCCGCTTGCAGATACGAAATTTTTCTTTTCGTGTTGAAAAAACATTTCAAAACTCGAAGAGAAATTTCGTAGCTCCGCGCGGCCATGTAATATCCTCTATTCATACTGACTTCCAAATTTATCGGCATTTCCATATTTAACTGAGGTTCTAGTAAAACTACTCGCATATTAAAACACAATTTTGGAATAGGTTTTAATTGATTTAGAAATAAAATCGCATAATTCTTCCTTCATGGTTTCAAAGGCGAAGTTTCCATGAGCCACAATCTTACTCCGTATGATAGGCCTGCCCGATTGTTAACATCTGTAAACCTCAGAAGAAGGCTGGTATGGCCGGCCAAAATATTGTTATGACTCAAAAAGCAACTGAATACACGTTGTTATGATCAGCGTTGCAGTAATCTTTCGACTTCTCGTTTTTTAGTTCTGCCCAATTGTGCTCGTAAAATAATGGAAGTTGCAGAGTGGAATGCCAAAAAATTGCTACCTGAATTTCAAAAGTTTAATGGTACGTAAATTTCTTGCTATTTTAAATTTAAACGTTAACCTTTATTCTCTGTTGTACACAATGATGGTTTACATCGGTGAAGGAAAATAGCTTGAGAATTACCCTTAAAGAGTTTCTCACATACATACATACATACATACATACTTTATTGACTTTCCCAAGGGGCTTTTCAAAGACAATACATGATCCTATTTACAATTAAAAAATGTTTTAAAATATATATAAAATTACAATTCTTTAAGTAATTTAGTACGTAAACGAGTTTTAAAAACATCAATCGAGTTACACAGTTTAAAGGAATTGTCTAAGGAGTTCCATAAGTTCACAGTTCTATAGAAAAATGTTCTCTGACCGGCAGCTGTTCCAAAAAAGGGAATTTGTAAAAGCTGTGAATTTCTGGTGCTACGTCGGCTAACCTCTGCTCGCTTTATGAATTTTGATGTAAGGTATTCAGGGGCTTGACCGGTCATACATTTAAAAGCCATTGTAGCGTTCCGGTAATAAAGCTGACTGGGAACTGAAAGCCAATTTAGCTCCTTGCGAATTGGTGTAACATGGTCAAATTTACGCGCGCCGCTAACAATGCGGCATGCGAAGTTCTGCACTGCCTGTAACTTGTTGACATTACATTTTGAGGTATTTGACCAAACATTGGAGCAATAAAATAACCTGCTAAAAACTAAGGAATTAATAATCATCAAAAGTGTACGTTTGTCGAAGACATGCTTGACACGGTTTATCTGGCCAAGGCGGGACATGCACGAGGAAGCGGTTTTAATTATATGTTCATCGTAAGTTAAATTAGAATCCAAAGTCACACCAAGGTCTTTGGCGGTGTCTGTAGGGACAATGTCCTTACCCATAAAGGAAAGGTAACGAAATTGGAATTTTGCACGCATCTGCCTGCTGCCAAATATCATCAACTTGGTTTTGCCAGGGTTTAGTAACAATTGATTGTTGGAACACCATTCCCCTATTTTAAACAGGTCGTCTTCCAAATCAGCAATTGCATCCAGGTTGGCTTTAAGCTCGAAGGAAGTGATGAGTTTCGTATCATCTACATAACTCTGGGTGCTGCATTTCTGTGGGATCAATGGAAGATCGTTCGTATATATGCTAAAAAGGAGTGGGCCCAAGATGCTTCCTTGAGGAACGCCACTGGTCACAGACAAAGGCTCAGATAGCGTTGAATAGATTCGTACTACTTGTGACCTGTTGCTTAGGTAACTACGAAACCATTGGAGAGTGTCACTGGAAATTCCGACATCTTGCAATTTTAAAATTAACATGTCATGATTGACACTATCAAAGGCTTTGCTCATATCTAATAGTACAACTGCCGTTAACTTCTTTTTATCGATGGCGTTAAGAATTGTGTCTGTTGTTTCAATGACAGATGTTTCACAAGAGTGCCATCTCTTGTTACCGCTTTGACTCTTTGATAGGGTGTCATTTGATTGCAGATACGAGGTGAGTTGATTATGTACTACCCTTTCGCAAACCTTCGATAAAACTGGTAGAAGTGAGATGGGTCTATTGTTGTTTGCCTGTTCATGGTCGCCCTCCTTTAGGATGGGAGTAACCTCGGCTGTTTTCCATTTTGATGGAAAAACACAGTTTTGAAAGGATGCATTACCGATAGACGTTATTGGGTGAACAATTGGATTAAGACAGTCTTTGATGACACGGATCGGAATTTTATCTATCCCGGGGGCCTTGTTTGAAGGCATCGCTGCTATTATACGCTCTACTTGTTTATAATCAACGGTACTAAGTGTGAACTGGTCAGAGGAAGCGTATTGTCTCGGCACGAAATAATTCTGATTAAGTGTTAAGTTGCATTCATTAGCCAGGGACGTAATTTTGTCAACAGTGCTCTGACCAACAGATACGAAGAACTGGTTAAATTCGTCTGCAACAGATTTGACGCTCTTACTAAATGTTCGCTGAGATGTAGATTTATTGGGGACACACTGGCGGATTGCTTTCCAGATATTATTGGTGTTATTTGGGTTCCTTTGGATTTGTTCAGCAACAAATTCTCGTTCAGCAATTCTAATTTCCCTCTTTACTTCCTGTCTGAAATATCTGTAGGCAGTCCAGGATAGCGGGTCATTTGTTTTCTTTGTTTTTTTTACGCCAATCATCCCTGGTCTTCATCAATCCGCGGATGTTGTCGGTTACGCATGGGTTTGGCTTACAGCGTGCTTAAAAAGGTTTTAACTGGAGCATGACGGTCGAGTATCTCAGTAAACAGCGAATCAAATGCATAAATTTTATCCTCGACATCGTCGAAAACATCGACTATGGACCACGGTGCCAATGATACGTCGTTGCTGAAATCAATAGGACTGTAGTGTTTAAAACTTCTGGTAGTAATATAAATGGGTTTGGAGCGCGCCTTCTTCAATCTTAAGGTGACATAAATTAGCTCATGGTCGCTGATCGAGCTTTCCATAACTGTAGCCGTTTGGACTTGTCTTGTATCCGATGCAAGGATAACATCTAAAATTGATTTCGAAGTCTCTGTAACTCGTGTTGGTGTGTTGATCAATATTGACAAGTTATAGGAACGGCAAAAGTTAACAAGGGCTTTAGCTCCAGGATCGTCGCTATTCTCAAGTCTGCAGTTCAAATCACCTAATAGATAAATTGGAACATTAAACGACGAGGCATAAATAAAGTTCTCCGTAAGATCTGAATCGAAACAAGATAAAGAAGTGTCCGGTGGTCTATAGGTTGTACAGACAAGGAAGGACTTCATGTTTCTGACGTGGATTTTTAGCCACAGTTGATGGAAGCCAGAGGCCGTGATAAGAGAAATGTCACTCAAGTAGTCCGTCCTGTAATTTCGTGAGACATAAGCACATACTCCACCGCCAACCCTCGCCTGTCGGTCGATTCGGTAGATAACATAGCCAGGGATTTCTATCTCCAAATCCGTAACTGAACTGTTGAGCCATGTTTCGGATACGGTAAATATATCAAACTTATTTTCCAGTACCGCATTCTTTACAAGAACGAAATGCTCACGGCATTTGAGCGAGCGAACATTAAGATGTGCGATTTTAACATTGCCATTTGACTTTTCTGACTTGTCTCCACTAGAGCAGTTTGCAGGTCCAGGGTTAAGTTCCACGTCATGTAGCAGTTGTATAACAGGTCTAAAGGTAGAGGTTGAGTTGGCGTAGTAGGCTGTAGTAGCGCTTGCTCGTTTCACTCTCATACTGATAATGACATGCACGTGTGTCCGCCATTTTGTACAGTGTCTCGTATCCCAGTTTACCTCTTTAACCGACGAGGAATGCGGGAAACATAGACCAAAGTACTCGCTGGTAAAAGAATAATCTTGTTTATCTTTCCTCAAGGTATGAACAAGACACAAAATAAGTACAAGTCCAATAACTCGCGAGCTCAGAATCGCACGTCTGCCTTCCTTCATGATCGGTCCCAGCCATGGGATTTAAGGATTTATATCACAAATGTGGCGAAACCACAAGTATTCCAAGGTCATTATGAGGACACTATGAGAGCCCTGAACAACATTATACTACTTATCTAGTAAGTAATTGTTCATACGAAAACAATTATAAATTCTAGGACGTTGGCTAAGAATTATCCTTCTGGCTATAATTTATCGAAATGTGCACTACCTTTTTTCCTTTTAACCTTACATTTCGGTTGACAAACACTCAAGAAATTCGCATAACCTGAAGTTTTCTGTGTAATTTTGCTCAAAAAGTGCTCAAGACAGAAAGGCCGCAAAAGTTGCTCGAAGCTGCTTGGACCGCAAAAAGTTGCCACCAACGGCAAAAGTTGCTCAAAACTTGCCGAGCTCAATCGGGACAGGCCTACTCTATGAAGGCCTAGAGAGAGGCCCCTGCCCTTATCTTTTTTAGCCGTCGGACATATAGAAGATCATAAAAGGCTAAATATTTAATTTCTCGAGTTGAAGTATATAAAAGGGTAGCGAAATTTGTCATTTAGGTATTACACCATATGGTTGTATAAATTTACTTTGTAAAACTCTACATAAAATGGGAAGAAGGCTTACTGTTGGTAGGCACCAATTTTCAATAAAAAGGTACACAAAAGGTGTACCTCTTCTGCCAAAAATTTTAACTAAAGGGTAAGGGGGTGGACCTCGGGGGGAGCCTCTCCCGTATAAAACGTTCCTGAGTAGCCTCGGGCAACATACGACCACACATCTAAGAAGATGACGGTATCTGCAATAGTTAGCCGCCTATAGACTGACCTAGTACGATTTCCCTTCCTGCCCGCGCCCTGATATTATGGAAAGCAAAGCACAATGAAAAGAACGTTAATCATTACCTCTCAAAGTGTCATCATCAAACTGCAATGTATCCTTATCAGTTGTAATATCACTTGTTTTTGAAGCTTCGATTGAATTTCTCGCCATGGTAACCTCTCATGACCTTTCCTAGCCTGCCAGTTGATAATTATTACGTCAGCTGATAAAGCCGATCCTCCAGATTCTTGCACTCATCGACGGCCCCCTCTACATACATTGAAAACACTTTTTAGGCTAGCTATAGTACTTTTAGATCTCAAGAAATACATTCTAAGCAGCGCTTTGAAATTTGTATCTGTTTGGTCATCCTAGGGCATTTGAGTGTGTTCGAAATTATCAGGGCTCCAGTATTATTTTTCCGAAAAGTTTAGATACTATTTAACGTTTTACGAAAGTGAGAATTTTTCCAATCCCTCTCTCTATCGCATTTTTGAATCCGAAAATTTTAACCTTCCTTTTTACTGCAGTACAAAAAATAGCCTAACCTGAGGAGTAAAATGTGAAGAATAAAACTTCAGAAAATCGTAAGGAATTTATTACATAAGCTTCGAAAATTGTACATGAATGGAACAGTCATCTGGAAATTTTTTTGACGCCCTCAAGTAATAGAAAATTCTAGGCAATATTTGCTTCCGCTCGAACAGATATTTTACAGAAAGCGGTCGTTGGGTGCCCCTGATCCTCCCCTTGCACTTTTGAGAGCCATGTTTTTCAGGGTCTGGAAAGAGGGTCCTCATACCGCACTCCCGCTCTTTTCTACGACAATACCGCGGGATTCCCACATCCCGAACTTCTGTCATCTCCATCCCGAAAATCGTTTTCTTCCCTAGTATCGCATCCCGTGCCAAGATTTTGGTGAATCTTGCTTCCCGAGTAGCGGTCAAATCCCGTATATTTTGCGTTTTTCCGAATCCCGCACGACTGTTTTTCGGTCAATTCCCGGATCCCGACAATGCCTTTCCAGACCCTGGTTTTGCGTCTGATTGGTAGACAGTACGTACATTCACACCAGGGACCTCTTCGAGCATGACAGTGATGAGGCTACGACCAGGGGCTACGACAAAGTTGAAAGATGCATGAGGGGTCACTGTTCCGCCATTGATCACGCCATCATATTTTACGACCCCAATAAATGGCCGTCCTCACTTGGTATACCATCCGATCCAGCGAATATTAACAAAATTAAATGTTTTTCTCGCGTATTTGGTTGTGGGAAACATGTAAACGGTGTTCTTTTCGAGGACCTTCCGCCAAGTAACCCCACCGTCTCTCTCTCCCTTGTCTCCTAGGCGGGAGCGCTGGATGATGTCATAGCAGCCCTGTTTTTTAGAACCTGCTCGCCAGGATAAACAACTAAACGGATTTCAAACGAAAGTTTCACGCGCTAAAGTGACATGTATGGACCCGAAGAATCAAAGAAATTATAGTCAGGTTTCTTATAACTTTAATGGCTTGCTATCAGGACCATCAGATATCAAAGGAAGCTGAATCTACACCAAAATCATTTGATCTTTGGTCGAGTAATGATTCTTCGAATGTTCTTAATTTGCTCCATTATTTACCAGTCACCCTTCCACTTCTTGAACAAACCGAAACAACATAGGATAGGGTGTAGGCAGCAAAGGAAGAGAAAATTCCTAATAACTGATGATCTAAACGTGGAAACGTGAATCAACAAAGAGGTCTCTCATGTTGAGATAATCAGAAATGACAGGAAAGTCTCTCAGAGTCCATTACCCCGAGAGACATCTGCTAGCGGAAAAATCAATTAACTGTATTACCTACCAAAGACACCAAAACGCTTGATTGATCCTGACGTAAACCAAGAAACTAGTAAGCAGCTGTCACACTCTCTTCTTAGGTTTATGAAATGACAAACCTCACGATACTCCTGAGTTGAATACGCGGAGCAGTTTTAGCTGCCGACGACTGGTACAAGCAGCACAGCTAAAAGGGAAACTTCCCTTTTCTGAGAAAGCACTGTCATTCATCGCTTGACCTTCAACCGGAAATTCCTTGACCTACTATAACAAGTACTGGTTTTCACTTTCACGCCATCAAATCAAAATTGTTCAAAAATAAAGAAATCATGGTGAGAAAGCGTGCGATATATATCTAGCCAAATTTTGAAAAAGTTTCTGCTAAATATACCTCTTTTCGGCCAAAAGCTTCAAAGTAGCAAATACAAAAACTAAGAGTGATATCATCACGGCTTTTTCTTTTCTCCTGCTTTCTTCATCCTCGCTCAGGGGGAGGGGGGATCCCGGGCGGGAATACTTCCTAGTAATAGGTTAATGGGGATGTGCCGCTGGATTGACTATAATGGGGTTACATTTTCATTAGAGTTACTAGAATGGGATCGCACTTTTTCGATATATTGGGGAATCAGAAAATTCAGGTTGGTAGGGATTTAAAATTGGGGAGATTTTTACAGCATTAAGTTTAACCAATGTGTAGGTAGATACGTAAACAGAAAGTTACTAAGTTGGGATAGCGAAAATTATAAAGTGACTAAGATGGGGTCTATATTTGGCCACAGAATAGACTATAGAATGGGGTAGGGTTCTGAGAGGCCAGCGGTACATACCCAGCAAAAATTAACCCAAATAACCCCCGGGCCACGCTCATTCCTCTTCCCCTTTCCTTTTCCTTCGCTAATGTGATTTACGAGCTTATCGGGTGCAACCGCCCCTCCCCCCCGCGGGGAAAAACCTTAAGTGGCTAGAAATCTCGGACATTGAATTTGGTGAGACTTACCCAGAGGTTACATTCGATCTGTCACGCAATGGATACCTCCGCTGACCGATTTTTGCGTGTTTTCGGGCTCATAGGTTTAGGACACTTTGAGTAGAGGAATTCAGAGTTGTTTGTGGTCCAACTGAAGCCGCTGACTGAAAGTATTGCCCATAAAAATAGCGGCAACAAACTGTCCTTGAAACAAGCTTTTGAACGAGTGGTTTTGGGGGAAATTTGGATTAATTTTAGCCAAGGTATGGCACAGTGAAGATCTTGAGGTTAAGCCGAGGATGGCTTGGTCTATTTTGGCTTGTTTTAGACCACAAGAAAACGTATCAGCAACGGATTGCGGAGAGCTGTCCTGTAGCGTTTCTTAAAGCTTGGCTTCAATAGAATCAAAATCGCAGTGAACAAATTTCAGTTTACGTTACGGCGCGAACCGGGAGGCATTCATCGAAAGCTGGTTTTACTGTTTTGAGTATTCCGCCATACTGTCCTCATGGAAAAATTCTTCGGATCTTCAAAGATGAATAACGCATCGATTACGACTTGGAGAGGTGCAATTCTTTGCAATACTTTTAGGTTTCCTCGATTGCTAGCAGAGTCGCTGTGAACAATGTGGATTTTTCATTCAGTTAATGAGGTAGGATTGATTTTTTATCTTTTCTCCCACTAAAACCTATAAACATTGTGGGGGTGTACATAAATTTACTCTACGGGCGTATGGAAAAGCCGGAATCCGGAACCGGAGCCGGAAACGGAAACGGAACCGGAACCGGAACTTAAATTGAGACCAGGGTAAACTGGGAAGCACTGAAACCAGTTCCCGATACCCGGGTGGGAATAAAATTCAAGATGGCATCCTCTGTTATCATTGTTTTGAGAAATTTTCAGCACAGTGATCGTGATACCAAAGGTATACTCACATTTGGAAAGTGACTTGCAAAAAAAAAGGTAAGTGCATCCTACTGTTATTCCTAGCAGTCATAAACTGTGACTACAGCTGTAGGTCGAGCAATTTTCGACAGATCGAGACTACAACTAATCAGAAGCCGATTGACTGCGAAAAACAGCCATTATGAGTGTGTGATGTTTAAGACCACTGTGTTATTCATTTCCTTCTCTTGAGCCTAAGTTACTGATTTCTTAAAAGTGCTCCGTGTCTCATCCATTGTGAGGAAAACGCGGCAAAGGGAGGAGGAGTACTCATGTCAATCATGATCCGAAGTTGCAACGCTCACGAATACATGAAATTCTCGAAGAAAAATTTTGCGCTGTATGCAAAAAATGCGACAGTAAAAAATATAATAACAATAAATAAATATAATGTGGGGATGAAAAGTCTTGATCGAGCTATAATTGTTAGTGACACTCTTAAGACAGAAACGTCTCCAAGTTTTATTTCTTAGGTTTGGGTTCCGGTTCCGGTTCCGTTTCCGTTTCTGGCTCCGGTTCTGGATTCTGGATTCCGGATTCCTGCTTTTCCATACGCCCTACTCTACAGTTTAAAGAAAAATTTAGCCATAAAGTCACTTTGCATATTCTACAAACCGAGAATTTAGCCATTAATTAACGGTTAAATATTTTCGTTATTATATAACTTATTTAGCCATTATAAATAACGGCTAAATACTTTCTCTCTATGCATATTGGAACTATTTTGCCGTTAATTCAATGGCTAACTTATTAGTTTGTATAAACGTTAAAATTTTGATATTTAATAGCTAAATTTTTGCTTTGAAAAAATGCAGAGTGACTTAACGGCTAATTTGTTTGCTTTGTCTCTACACAAAAATTATTGCAAATTTAGCCGTTGTGTAAACACCGACATTGTGGCCTTTTGTGACACAAGGTAACGCCAAAAATACTGTCTCGAGAGCGCATGCCAGTCCAAGATTTGTAGCCATGAACAAGCCCTTTGGCCCTTTTTCACCAAAATTGCTGCAAATTCTGCTGTGTTCCTTTCCAAAATTTTTTTCGGAACAAGGGAGGAAGAATACTACTGGTAAAGTAGACCATGTAAGCACAGGACCGTGAGAGGTGGGGGGAGGGAAGTACTCAACCAATTTTCTCCACCAATGTTTTGGTTTTTATTAGACTGCATGACAGTCCTTATTTTGTGTATTTTAGTACGTGTGAGCAACGCTAAACTGGTTTTGAGAAAAACCCGACTGTTTTGCAGTCTCAGTGTTGATTAGCCGCTGTGGGTTTGACTCCCTGACCCTATTTTGATGGTACAAAAAAATCTAAAATGTATAGCTAGCATGCTTTGGATAACAGCCTTAGTTTTATTACCCTCCTGTTTAAGACAAAAGGCCAAAAACGCTGTCGTCTTGTTTTAACGCCAGTTATAACTTTTATTCGTTTATATTGCCATGCGAAGTGATAGAGCAAATTCCTGTTATAGTCATTGCTTTTGTATACTTGAAGTACAGTCACAGCTTATCAAGCAAATCAAAATCAGCTGTGCAGACAACACCCTGTTTAGAATTAGGACAGACTCCCATAAAATTATACACCCTGTTTAGAACAGAGAGGTACGTCAAAAACCATACTTTTTTATCAATGCCTTTCTCACGGTAAAATAGGCCTTGAAGCAGTGTTTAATGATTTTCTAGATAGAAGTATTAACGATGTCTATCATATATGGTCACCATTATTGGAGTTTTGCAAAGATGTTAACCCATGCTTTTGGTAAAGATTTAATGTCTTTTCTTTATGTAATTAAAGGAGGTGTTGAAACAATGTTTACTGATCTTCTAAGGAGAACAAACAAGCCATTCTAGACTATAAAATTTTGGTCGCCAGTTTTGGACCTTTGTGAAGGGGTTAGTTCATGATTTTGACCAAAACTTTAGAAATTTCTATTTGTCTATGTTAAGGTAAATCAGGCCTTCAAATGATGTTTTTCGATGTTGTAGACAGAAAACAAGCCTGTATAGTAGACTATAGAAAAATCGATCATAAAGGGTTGCCGTATTTTATTTTTTGAAATAGGTTAACCCATGATTTTGGCCAAAATTTGATTTTTAAAAAAAGGGAAAATGGAGATTCAATTAATTTCTGGAGTATCTATTTTTTAAGGATATGTGAAAAAATTCAAGTCTTGACCTCTAAGGCGTCCTTGTCTTTGAATCTAAGTTTGTTATATTTCCGAGGAAAGACTTTAGAGATGCACACGAGGGATGACTGAAAGGTGGAAGGCAAAACCCTTAGTCGAGATGCCAATCTAGTATTCCGCAACTCAATCGTGTTGGCTTATAAATAATAAAAGACGTTTTACGATTGTGGAAGAGTCAGTACTCACAGTTATTGACGTTTTAGTTTTATTTACCGTTTATGATAAAGGGTATATATACATATCCAGATATTATAAACCACATATAGCTAAGCATCCTTTCAATGTGCTTTGCGTTTTTTGTGAATAGTAAAAAACTTTATCAACTGAGCTTCTTGCTAAATGATTGAGAGATGAGCCAAAAAATCAGTATTGTTGTTTGTTTAGGTCAAAAATTGTCTACATTGTAAATTCAAAAGATCTTTTTTAGGCCGAGAAATGTTACCTAGGCCTGGAAGTTCCGTGGAGCCATTTGAGAACAATCTGAAGGAAAGCAGCCCTATTAAAGAACTGCTTCAGCTACCTCTGAGAGCCAGAGTTTGGTGGCCCACAAGAGTCCTTGAAGATGACATTATTTTGGCCCTTTTTCTACTACATTAGAAGATTCTGCAATTTGATTGGCTTAGAGCAGTGGTATTTCAGCTTAATTTGAAATACCTACATGTGAAAATTACAAACCTTTTGCGAGTAGTAGTATTAACAAATAATAGCATTATTTGAACGTGGTATTTGGCATAAATACCACTATTTCAAAATTGTCTCAAATTTCACTCGCCTAACGGCTCGTGAAATTTCGTATAACAATTTCGAAATATCACTCGTGGTATTTATGCCAAATATCACTACAAATAGTGCTATTACCTATACTAATTTGTTAATCTCGTAGAAAAATGGACAGTCTCAAGTTTTTATTTCATGGTTCCACCATAAATATCAGTGCAAAAACTCCTACGGTGATTAGGAGGGCGCTGACACTAATGACTGAGCCCGCGTTGCACATATCGTCATCGCAACAACGTATGTCACATTCCGATGACCCGCCTTCATCGGAACAAACTGGATTAGCTTCTTTCTCGCAGTGGCTTTTCAAACCGCAAGACCTTTCATACTGAGTGCTCCCACCCTTCCTGTAGTGAACACTGAAGCAAACTGAGTCTTCTTGGGTACACTCTGCGGTTGATTGATTAAACACTCGCTCGCAGTCTTCCCATGATTTGGTACTGGTGCAGTGATGGCACGTTAACGAAGCGGCTTCAAATAAAATGCAACAAAACAAGTTAATTCGAAGGAAACTCCCTTATCACTATCACTAACATCATCATCATCATCATCATCATCACCATCATCAGTCTACTGTCATTCTCAACCACTCAGAAGAGAATCGAAACCAATTTTACTTTCTTTCACGCGTTTTTCCGGGCAAGACGGCGCCAACAAAGACGATTGGTTTATTTGAATATTACTGTCAATTTAGATGACGAAAGATATAATTTTTGTTTTTGTTTAGTGACAACTCTTCAATCACAATAATTCCTCGCTTATTTTATAACCTGAAGACATGAGACGGCTGGGAAGGCTGCCTGAACTGTGCTCAGTGGAGAAACACAAGCTACGAACCCATCTCCTACTTTGAGGCAACCAGGTTCATGAAAATGAGGAAAAACAAAAGAGCCCAGTTCATAGCCGGGATCCACATACCCCCTAGCCTGCAAATACAGCAGCCTGTCCTCACTTCTTACCGCTCGCTAAATGTCCCTTTAGCGGTGAAGAGTAAGGAGAGATGACAAAAATTGGAAGGCTAACCTACTCCCTTCTAACCGCCCCCAATTGACTGAGACCACAGAAGCAAGAACGGCTGCGGGATCTGCAAATCCCGCATAAGACTGCTTCCTACATGAGACAACATTAAAAATCATTGTTCTAATCTATTTATTTACTGTGCAGTACGGTTTCTCGCTAAACACCAAGAGAGAATGATGGAGCAGAGAGAGAAACGCCCAGTTTAGCCCTTGGGGTATGTGAATTTAACCAAAGTTATTTTTAGACCAATTAAACACTTGAAATTAATCGGAAGTTGGTTTCCGAAGGGGTCCGCAAAATTTTCCTCAGTGTTGTTGAGACGGAATTCAACAGTCGCTATTACAATATTCTGCTTCTTTTGCTTTGAGGCAGTCGCGCGTGGGCTTGATGACGTTTTAAATAATCGACCGAAATGTGCGGACTTCCCAGGAATTATACTTCTATTTGGAATCAAACCTCTAAAAATAAGTCATTTGAAGTTCACATATCCCGGCCAACACCCTAAGATTCCTTCTCCGTCCCATAACTAGTGAGCTTAAGCAACAACCACAGCGACGGTTACGAAAACGTCGCTTAAAAGTGGATTCGCACTGCTTCAAACTGTATCGCGCTTATTCCTTCTCGTTCAATTCGTCAAGTGTTGACAAACTATTCTGGAGTTGAATTCTAAAAGACTGTATCAAGGTTGAAGAAAAATAAAGTCGTTTGTCTTGGGTCACGTCCTACACAAAACGAGCACGTGCAAAGTTGTTATTTGCCAATGTAAACCTACTGGGTTTTTTGCCGTTCTCGTTGCCGTCGCCGAAGTCCTTGCTTCAGCTTCCTATTCGCTCTTGTGAAGACATTCGATTTAACCCATGCTAATCGATACTTACATTGATCAGGTGCATCTTTCCCATTTGCCATCTCCAATCTGTACTTCATCACTAGACCCTGAAAGAAAGCAAAGCAGAAAGCGGAATGGATTGTCAAATTCGTGAGCATCTAGATTTTAAAATGAGCAAAATAAAAAACGGATTTTGCCTAGCCTTGGCCACAGGTTGCTTGGCAACTTTTTGGCAACTTTTGCTGTTTGGAGAATTTTTCTGGCAACTTTTGCCAATTGGAGCAACTTCCTATTTTTAAGGAAACTTGATTAAAATTTAAGCAACCTATGGCAATAAAAAAAGCCGTATGATACTGTTTAAGTCTTGTTATATTCTTGTTACAAAATTTCAGTTCTCAACCTTCTTCGACAAGGAATTCTTAAAACAGACAGATCCAAAAAAGAAATCTGATCCCCCAGAAAACAATTTTGAGATTTGTCGTTCGACTTGGAAATCTGGAAGGCACAAACTAGCTACAACCAGTTGCAGAGGCGCTCCCACGAAAAACCGGCAGCTTAGCCACACCTTCCCCCTTCCATTCAAAAGGGGAAAGGGGCAGGGGACATAACAAGCACAAGGTCCTGGCAACGTTGCTTCAGCCCAAATGACACTGAAATGAGCTACAGTGTCTCGAGAACTTTTGCAACTTGTTTGTAGCCTGAGTATCGGGCGTGTCTCGGAAAAAAGAGGGAGAGAAAAGCAAACAAGAGAGACAGTAAAGGCAAGGAAACTCCTAGGGACACCGCCTGGTTGATAAACGGTCATGATGTGCCGCTGAAAAGGGTCTTGAATCACGGTATACAATTTCTCTATTGCGGTTCTTAAAAGGGTGTCTTTTTGAACCGGAAGCTTTTTAAAGAGTTTTTAGGTTAGCGATGAGCTGTCTACATATTTGTGTGGTACCAACCCTTTTTTTTCACAACAAAATCCAACTCCATGATGTTCGTCAAAAAGATTTCACTCCAAAGGGACCACGACCTTACCGTGGTGGAGTGGTTTGCGTGTTTCAATGACCCATAGAGCCATACCGGCAAGAGTCTTTGACTCCAGGTAGGACCGCCCATGCCGGCCAGACTAAGTTTGGTCCCCTAGTCCTGCACGATGGGGGTGGGCCTGAGGGCTGATAACCCTTTCCCATAAAACCCCGTTATCACAGAAACCAGAAGCAAGAGGTCTTATGGGCCACGAGCCACGGAGAGGATAGATGAGGTTAGGTGTGAGTGAGTTTACTTAATTTTGTTTGCGAAACGAAATGAATCAGGGTCATAAATAACGTCTCTTGTCTTAAACAGGGTAGCTAAATGAACGATTTTTGTCTTGAACAGGGTCAGGGTTTGAAGGCCTCAACTACACATCTCTAGTTTAACTTCTCTTGCGTTCCCCACCCCCACCCTCGAGGAGAAACTGCTTCTCTCTATTTCTCCCTCCCCACTGTTAATCCTCCTTTAAAAATCTCTCCCCGACTATCCCTAAGGAGGAGGATAGCCAGGTTACAAAATATAACTGGCATTTTCAATTCAGTTCATGGGACTGCTCTAAAGACCGTTTTGGAATCAACAGATTGTTTTACCTTAGGTGAATTGCAGTTACTTAGCGCTATATACCACCGTCTGTCACGGCTTGAAACGAAACGACGATCGCCTAAGAAAAAAAATACCAGTTAAATGGTTATGAAGTTTTAGGCGTTCCGCAATCCTCTCCAACGTTTGTAGGGAAGGAACGCGTGACGAAGCTAGAGGGACGTCTGCATAGGAGGCTATGTTTACGAAGATTAAACTTTAAAACACATTTCTTAAGAGTCCGTAGAGCAAAACATTGGGCGAATGAGAGTGGTTACGGTGTTTGTAAAAAAAAAAATACCCAATTCAAGACAGTCGGGTATAAAACCTTACCCATTTCAGACCCAAACGTATGGGTCAAGTCTATTTCCTATTTCAGGCCACAAGACACAAACTGACAAGAGGTCAAAAACCACCCCTTTTGGCCCCGCCCCCCCCCTCGCGAGATTTTTATGTATGTGCGAAGGCACTAAGTAATGACTTTTAAACAGCTGTATCCCCGTGACAAAGCCACCTTTAAGCAACGAGAACGCTTACAACCTGGACGTCATCAACACACACAAAATATTGTTGTTTTCCTTTCGCTTGATGGTACGATTCTGACTGACACAACGAGTTTTTCGGGGGTTGGGGTACTTCCTACTATGGCCTTTACGGGAAAGCTCCGTCCAAAGGCTGTACCCTTTTCAGGCTTCAAGTATATGAAAGGGTGGGGATTTCCAGTGGAGGATCCAGGAGAGGGGCCTGGCGCCCCCCCCCCTTATTTTTGGACCAAAATGAAGCCCGAAGGGCCGAAAAAAGGTTTTTGGGAGACCGCCCCCCTCTTATCTCAAGGTCTGGATCCGGCACTGATTTCACTAGTTGAAGTATTTAAAAGGGTAAGGAAAACTGTCATTTCGGTCTGAAAAAGGCCCAAAAGGGCTATCAGATGCATTTTATTACTCACTATGAAGAAGTCGAGAAAACGTTTTGTTGTGTGATTTATTTATGTTTCAAAGACAGTGCATTTACAAGGTATGTGAAAGGGGTACCATTTGTCAATAGAAGGTATACGAATGGGGCACCTTGTCTCTGACAAAAAATAGTATATGTAAGGGTACGGTTTTGGACCTCGGGGCGGAGCCTCCCCGTATAAAACTTTTTTGAGTACCCCCCGTGGATTTCCCTTTTCACTGGCTGCAGTGAGAGGCTGTCATCGGGTGAGAGTTCCAAAGTAGAAGGAAGGAAAAGATCGACCTTCGGTCGTTATTTGTGACGTCCAGGAAGTCAACGTTCTCGGGGCTAAATTACATTGTGATATGAGTTACTTGGGCAGTCATGGAGCTTACACTCAATACACAAGATATCCATCTTGACTTAGATTTTCTTACCGTTACATATTAAAAATTTAGCGGTCTGCACTTGCTTCTCACTGCATCCAGACCATATGTAACTGGTTGTGAGGTTAATAATTTGGTTATTTCCACTGTTCACTCCATTTTCCCTATCAATACACTCCTGTAAAAACGAAAAGAAATGGCAAGGCCGGAATTGACCGTTGAATTATCAAAACTAAACCTAATTAGCAGAATCAAGCAATTTTGCCAAATCCAGCCTTCAGGGCCTCCACAGACTAGACATTTAGTTGTCGACAGCTCGCCTCGCACACTGCGTTTTTTAGTTGTCCATAACTTTTAGTTGTCGAAAAAATAGTTGTTGACAATTATAAATGTCTAGTCTGTAGAGGTCCTTAAAAACTGGTTTCAAACATTCGCTACTTGCACATCTCAACAACACAGCAAATAAGAGAGAATGCACTGATGGGAAAAATCGAAAAAAGATTCAGTGAAAAACAATTTCAATTGGAGACTTTGAAAACTAGTTCAGGCAGGCTGTTTCAGTTTAGTTAGTGTACTCGGGTGGAATTTTGTTTGTCATGAAGCAGTGATTGTTTCTGTCCTGTGCCCCGCATAACAGTACACAGAAAACTCGACCTTAAGCCCAGAAAGTTAAAAAAGTTTACCATAAAATGTAAGGATTTTGTATGGGACAATCCACCTTAACAACGTATCCCCTTTTTGCAGACGATTTTCCAGTCTCTTCAGGCACTTTGGTATATCGTCGATCCAACGTAATAGGCCATTTGCAACATGGCGTCATTTTACTACTACGACCAGAATCCTTTTGTTTTTCCTTTCATTAACATTTGCTTATCTCAGCGAGGTTTAAATAAAAAAGCCCTAATTTGCACAAGAAAGCAAAACCATGAAGGATTATGATCGTAGTAGTAAAATGGCATCAGCCGTGATCCACTGTAAAGATTTAGCCTCTCTACATCCGTAGAAGCACGGCACGGTTGACACTTTTCCTCATCTCCCAAGACGAAGAGAAGAGAAATGGCCCTGAGAACGCGGTTGTAAATATGGTTGTTTTTACCACATTTTTTACTCCATCTGGGATTGCTCACTAAGTGAGGGGCACATATTGGTTTACGGTACACTCTTTTTTTTCTATAAGAATATATTTGATAAGAATATCGAGGCTGAAATTTGCAAAATTTTAAGAATATTTTAAGAGTAAACCCGAGGCTGAGATTTCGAAAAGGATTATTATTTTGAGTAATGAAAATCTAAAAAATATGTTGTCAACTTAACCGTATCAAATTGTTGCTTCCTCCCACGGCAAAACTACCCAACAAAACGAAGAAACTTGCATTGGTTATAGCCAAATAATCATATAGCTAATATCAGTTCGATGAACAGTGCATGAAATACATATGTATAGTATACAGCAAAAAAAAAAATGAACAAACCGCAAAAAGGATATCATACATTCTCTCTTTTTCAGTTATACATCTAAAAAATGGTATAATTGCCCATTTTTAACGAATTTTTACCCTTTAAAGGTCAC
>CALNXK010000019.1:1172500-1175000 GCA_942486035.1 Porites lobata | reverse complement strand
TCTACTTCAACACCAATAAACCACATAGTTTTGTTTTGTTTTGTTTTGTTTTGCAGAATACCAGTTGTATTAGAAAACCGCAGGTATCTCGGAGGAGGGGAGGGTGCGCACCCCCTGCACCCTCCCCCTTGATCTGCCCCTGATATATCTCATGCCCAGAGATACCGTTGCCTGGCCTACGTGTTTGCTGATGCCCATCTTGTCATGGGGGCGGGGAGCATTGCGTGACTCCGATCCGAGAGGCTGCGAAGGAGACTAGTAAGCCCCTGCCCCCAGGTGGTAAACCCATCAGGTGGATAGAGCGAAAAATACGACGGAATGTTGCTCAGCTAGCCGTTTCGCCACGGAGACCAAGGTTGCTCCTAGACTCTCTCTCAAAGGCCTTTTCACGCCACGATCACATCGATATCGCGGCCCTCCATAGACCTCCATACTCTGCTTTTGTAGGGTGACTTAAGCAAGTCCAAATGCTCCCGACAAATCATAACATAAAGGGGTCTTGAATATTCTGAGTTGCTAGGGTACAAGAGACATGTAGCAGATCATTAAGAAGTAAATATAGACGTTAATAGAAAATAACTTACCAAAGGATATTCAAAATGATATTTCAGTTGTGCTGGGGCGGATTTCTTGAAAAGAAAACTGGTTATGAAAGCCCAGTTCTGTAAAATAGTACGCAGGAATTAGCAAACTGCATCGTCACGATGATTAGTATTTATACAAAAGGATTTCGTGAAGTAAATTTGAAACTCCGTCACAGTATGGTAGCTGATTTTTCCTACCTCTGAGGTGTTCAAGGTTCCCTCTACAATTTTGTCAGTTTTGGTACATCCGTTTCTTACGCGAAGTAGCGTTATACACACGGTTACTAGCCAATATCGAGCACCTTTCGCCATTGTTGATTCTATTTTCCGTTTCACTCAAGCACAAACCGAAATGAGTTAAAATTTAGTCTTGTGTGCTCGATGGCGTGACCTTTCGAGGCAAAAGAATATCCCTTCGGGGAGAGGGCAAGGATTTTTGTTCCTTGCAAAGGAAAAATTAATGAATGTTCCGTCTCCCTTTTTTGGCAAAATTAAAGTTAACTTGCAGTCAGTAAACTCTCACCTCACGAAGTCTTCGCTGTTTACGGACGCCCTAATATAACACGAACAACAGCCAAATCCCCGATAAAACTTAATTGAAATAAACTACCGTTCAGTACACACTCGCGATGCTGTTATAGACATTACACGGACAACTAGGACAATGAGTGCTCACGTAATCCAGATAAGTACCATTACGAAATTTCGAAGAGATGAGCACAACCTCAGTCTTATTTTCATTCAACTTTAGATCATTACAATTCATCCAACGACAACTATCACCAACACAGCTTGCAATCCGCTTTTTCATCGAGGAGACAATAATGCTCCAAACCCAAAGCCCTTTAGATAAAAGCAAATAACTAGACCAGAATTATTGTGGGGAAAAGGGGTAAGGGGTGAAGTACTCCAATATGGACAGCAGGTCACTTTTCTCTACGTATTGGTGTAACAATCCGAAATCGACAAGGGGAGAGGTGATAATCCTCTCTAGGGGGTGATAATCCTCGCCAGGGGAGTGATAATACCCCAGGGAAGTGAGAGGTGGTAATCCTCTCTAGGGAGTGATAATCCTCTCTCGGGGGTGATAATCCCCCAAGGTTGAGAGTGGAGGTGATAATCCCCCTTGGGTACTGGCGAGGTGGAAAGACCTCTCTAGATGTCTAATTCCCCGGGTTTAAGGAGTAACAAGAGTCTATGGGGCAGAGGGTGACCTGTATGCGAGCACTTCATCCCAAACCAGGAGCCGCTTAAGTAATCGGCTCCTGTCCCAAACCCATGTTTATTAAATTGCCAAAAACTCAATACAGATATGATCAGTAATTTAATTTATTATTGCGTGCCTGCTGCCCGTCTGGAAAAACCCTCATTTATCTCTGAGGGAAACCTGAACCCTCCTGAAAGCAGAGCCAGACACATAACATGAACCTCGAGGGAGAGAGGTTAGACAAAATAAATATTAATGCAAGTTGTAATTGTAAATAAATGACATCTAAACTTTATCAACTTAATAATCAAAATATAAGGCCCAAAGTAACTAAAAGCACATGCATGTTGCGATGCCAGCTAAGAATGATTCCCCCTCAGAAGAAACCTCACCCTTTTAATATAGGCATCAACTCTTCGTGTGATAGCTGGCATCTAATTGGCTGAGCGAAACATTAGTGTGACAGGGGTCGTATGCAGGAGGTAACCTCTGAAAAGAAGTCAGCTGGTTCGATTACTGGTAAAGGCGGTTCTATGGTTATCACATTAACTTTAATTTATCCTGTTGTATAAATTAGCTCATCGGCACAGCAATGTAAAGCTTAGCATCATCAGCATACAGATGATAACTGAAGATATAATTGTAGCTCCTAGTAACATCACCCCTTTTGGAGATGTATACACGAGGTATAGCACAGGTTCCAAAACAG